>JACBWW010000044.1:1100527-1162985 GCA_020086605.1 Lanius collurio | reverse complement strand
TCCTTCCTTCCTTCCTTCCTTCCTTCCTTCCTTCCTTCCTTCCTTCCTTCCTCTCATGTATTCTTGTTCATCCTATTCTTTTTTCATCTGTTCATGCTGAGGGCTTTCTGTACTGCATCTGTATTGTGACTGTGGATTGGAGATATGGATAGATATACCCAGCTTTTCATATTTGCCTCTAATTTATATACCAATATTTCCATCTTCAATAAAACATCAACCAGCAGCTACAAATGTGTCAAGAGGTATAAGAGATATGTATTCAGTTATCCCTCGAATAAATAGATAAGTCACAGTAATGCAAAATATGATCCATCACAGCTACCTATCTAAACTTTCAGGTCAGAAATAGACTACTGTGAAATTGCAGTGATAGCAGTGAAATGCTGTTTTTTGAAAAATGTCTATTGATGATGATACACAGTGGATATAAGACTTTGCTAGTATTCTGCTGTGGAAGATGACTTTATATTGAAATGAAAATAAAAAAAACCTTGCAGTGAATAAATCAGGATAAAAAAATTATATTCATGTTATCATACTAGCTTTAACAAGGTTGAATCATATCAAGTTCAGAAAATATCTTTTATAAGAATATTTTATTTGCTTAATCACTTTTCAGAAAAAAGCTCTTCTGCCCAGCATGACCTACTAACAGTGAGCTACAACTCTAGGGTTTCAGTTTCAGAATTGAACCTTCAGCTGGCTTCAATGCCAAATAAAAAGCAAACGTCTGTGTATGACTTTTTAAAACTATGCTGAAGGTACAGCTGCTTCTGTAGATTTGCACACTAAAACAAAAGTAACACAGGAAAGGAGACATTTACTCTGGAGGCACAGTTACAGTGAGAGATTTTAGAGTAATAGAAAAAACAGCTCTTCACAACATCTAAGTCTTGTTCAAAAGTAAAGTATTAATGATTGGTTGTGTACCCTGTAAGGAAGTGTTTGGGGATAAAGCAGCTACAAAAGCTAATAGTGAACAGATGAATGGAATTTCTCTTGTGATAAGTGACTGCTTAAAGAAGAAGGTAAAAACTACTTTTTGTGCAACAACTTCAGAATGCGTGAAGCTATATTTTGGTTTTGCTGGTTTTCTGAATCACTTTATTGCATCTCTTAGATCTATCAGCATCCACTTCAGAAACATGAAAGAAATCAGTGTTAGCTGCCTCAGAGTTAGCATTTTATTTGGAGCTGTAGTGTATTTTGAAGTGAATCTCTTATTTATTTCCAGTTACTGGGAGTTGTTTCAATTCACAGAACTTTGGTGTGCATGAAGTAAAGAATTCTTAAAGATTCTTAAAGAAACTGCTGAAACTGCAAACCTTGTTCCAGGTGTGCACCACATGTGTTCCAGTGTTTCACTGTAATTTGAGGGTTTCACTGTTTTTTTGGGCAATATTGCTACACTTACACAGTGTGCTGTACCAAGAGACCAGACTAAATGTGTCTGAAGAAAAGGCCCTGAGCTGTAAATAATGTAGTTGTTGGGGCAGGCACCAGCTGCTTGAACATACTGATCTCCTTCAATTTCACTGAAGTAATGTAAACATAACACAGATACACCAGGATTACTCAAGACATTTCTAGGTAACTAAATAAACCAGGAAGTGAACTATAGGTTGAGGTACAGTTAAAATTTCTGCCATTAATAACATCCCAAGTATTCTGGTTTAGGATAGTGTGTCTGGGATGGCCAGATTCACTCCTTATAATTGCAAAATGAGTTTGAAGATCACACATCAGATATATATGAATGGAATCAAGTCTGAGTGAGTGCCTGAAGAATATATTTAATATGTTAGCATCATTACTTTATAGATGGCACAAATCACTCTATGATAAATTCATTGCTGCATTTTAGGTAATATTTCAGTTTTAGAGTAGTGGCCCCAGAGATTAGAAGACTTTACACAGCAAAACCTCAGTATAGTGGGTGATCCTGCATCCTGGCAATGAACATCACATGCCTAAATTTGGTATTTTTAGGAGTGAGAACATATTTGGGCTGTTTAAATAGTTAAGACTAACTCTTTTGTCATCCAGTGTCAAATGCAGTTAGGTTTTGTGAAGCAGATCAGGGCCTCCTGAAATGAAAACTGAGAGCACCACTACCATTATATTCAAATGGAAAGCAGTCATCAGATGGTAACAATTCTGACGATTGCCAATGAATATGAAAAGATTTCCCTGTGCTAAACTATCTGATATATTAATCTTCTGAGCCATCACGTCTCAGAAGTGGCTTCATTGTAGCTTTAACAGTATTAGTTCTGCACCAAGCTAAAGATCTTTATTTTTGTTAGCTGAGATCATATATATTTTCAGGATTTAATTTTCAGTATGAATAGTCTTCTGTTTTGTTTTTTTCAGAAAACAGGTTTCAATACAGCTATGAAAGGAACAGTGTCATGAAAGAAAATAGAAATTATTTTCCTAAAATCAAGAATTAGAATCCTTCTAATAGGTGTGAAGAAGGATAATGTAGTTCTATTATTTTCTGTATAATTTTTTTTCTATGTTTTCAAGAAAGAGGTTTAAGTTAGGAGTGGAGACTGAAAGGACTGAGATCTCTATGTTATGAACTTGTTATCAACAAAAATAACAGTTAAGTCTTTCTGAAATGAAAAATGTTGTAATTTGTTCCACACTAATGGGGAGAAATGTAAGATATGATTATGACACAACCTTCACAGATTGAATTAGTGACAGATTAATGAAGAGAAAAAGAAATGCATTGTGGGAATCATGAACCCATGACAGCTATGTCATCTTTTTTGGGAAACTCACAAATGATGTCTCCCCAGGAGAGTAGAATAAGAGTGTGATTAGCTCAGAGTTGCTTTTCTTTCCCTACACTATAGTCTTTAAAATAATTAAAGAATAATGCCTGAATCCCTTCTGAATGGCTTTTAAGGTTTAACTTCCTGAAGCTATTCACTGAGCTGCTCTTTTAAAGGAGACTGAACAGATCTGCACAACTAATTGTGGAGTAGTACACTGATACTCCTCTCCCATATCAATACCAATTAAGTCTGCTTAGAGTACATCCATATTATTTTACTAGGGACAGAATTTTTAATTTGGTCAGGTCTTTCTGTTTGTGCAGGAATGGATTTTTGCCAGTTAGACTTCAAATCTTGCTCAGGATACTGAATGACGAAAATTAACATGGTTATTATTTTGTCATGAGAGTTGTAAATATTCTGTTCTTTGCTAGAGTGATTTTGTTTCATTAGCATATATAGAAAACAAACCATAATAAGACAATGTTTCTTAGTATGTATTTACCTTAGTGTTATAAGGATCTGACAATTCATGGGAGCTGGTGAGAAGAGATCAGTGAATGAATGAGGAAAAAAGCATCAGATTCCTTTTTGTGATGGGAGCTTCAGTGAAGGTAACTTTTCCAGTTGGCTTAGTAGCTTGCATACTAGATTAAAGGGGATTTTTCAGGCACTAGTCTTCAAGGAAGGACTAGTGCCTGAACAATATCATCATATTGGTCAGATTTTTTATTTAGATGCTAGCAAACAAAACAAACTGTGAGCACAAAGAAGAAAGAAAATGCCTACTTTGGGAAGTTTGGAAACAAGATAAGAGACTGAAATATTCTATGTTTGCACATTCTAGCCAAGTAACCCCCTAGTACTTTTGTCTGATTTCAGTTAACTGCAGAAACGCTGTAAGCTCGCTGTACTATTTTAAGATTTGCCACTCCTACCACAGAGTGACTAACACAACAGAGAGAAAGACCTGCTCTCTTGATCAAGGCCATTTTTTGTACTCCATTATGATGTGGCCAAGAAGGCAGACAAACAGATGGGATTTTAGGCTTTTATTTGAAGTCATTCCTTGGCCTAGTAGGACCTGAGTAGAAAACAGTTCAAATTTTGCAGGGTTCCTTACATATATGATGCAGAAAGCAATGAAATCACATTGATTATCCAGAAGTCATACACAGACAAAAGTATTAATTATAGCAATTTTTGTATCTGTACCACCTGAAAATAAGGTTTAGCCTATGTTAATTACATTTTTTTGCATGAAAGCTCATTACTTTAACAGCAGCAGTGACAGAGACAGACTGGTATGTAATAACTTGTCATGCAGTCTCAGAATACTGGACATGAATGATTTCTGAAGCATGCATTGTTTCCATTAAAAAAAATCTATTTTTGTACGCCTGAAATTCAATATTTCCATTTGAACCAGAGGTGGACATATTTTAGACTATGTCGGTATTATAGACTATCATTTTAATGTATAAAAAAGTAGCTAGAAAGTTTTATCTGGTGACTTTTATAACCAGTGCTGGAAACTTTATTCTTATCAATTTAAAAAGTCCACTACCAGCTAGGTTCCTGATTTCAGAAATCTTGCTGTGTTTAAAAATTAACATCTGTGTTGTAATTTTGGAGAACAGTGCTGATCAGTAGTGGTAATGAGCTAATGTTGGATTGAGCTAACTCTGCAATAACAGTAATGTAAAAGCGCTTTTATAATTTCTGTAAAGATTTATCCAGTTATAAGGTAAAGTTTTGCTTAAAAAAAAGTTTAAGTAATTTATAAATTATGCTCAAACAGTATTCTGACAAAGGATTTACTATTCAAATCATCCTAGATGATGTACGGTGAACTCATACACCATCTTAAACATTCAAGATAGTCTAAGCACTTAAATGGCTTTATGATGGTGTAATTGCTTAAATTGCCTAAAATCCTCAGAGTAGTATATGGTTTTAAGGCACATTAAGTCCTCTGGTGCCATAATTGCCTAAACCACCTCAGATTTTTCAAATGGCGTAAACTTACAAATCATCTTAAATGATATTTGGCACAGCATAAGGGCTTAGACTACTCTATGGAGGTATAAATGCTGAAATTGCTATAGACTACTATGACAAATCTTTGCTTTTGAATTTATGTAACTTCTTAGAAACTGCTTGGACATGAAGAGAATAATAAGGATCTAATCCTGATAAAGCATTATATGTAGTGCCATAGCTAGAAATTCTTTAACTCTGCTGCAGGATGCTGTAGACTCCTGCTAAAGTGCATCCCTAAAAAACATCTCCAGATTTGCACATAACTCCTGTGTCTCTCTGCAGCAGCCAGTCTTTACTGAACAGCCCAAATCGCATAAGGCCATGATGCTTGTTCTTATGCATGACCACATTAGTTTCACCTGCTGTAAAATCATTTTCCATTCCCATGTGCAGGGAAGGAAACTTACCTGTGCACTCAGAACCCACAGGTCATCACAGAGGTGAGCAGAGGTTTGTGGTAAATGAAGAAAGAAGGATGAAAGATCTTGTGCCCCCTTTATACAAGGTGCCAGGTAGGCTACTCATTTCTCTGTTAGTTGTTATGAGTTATGAGCAGTTCTGTGATTCCTCAAAATGCAGCTGCAATGGTTATAGCTGCCAATCCTCCCTTGGCAGCACTCCAAGACTGCTCTTGCGTTCTGTCATCGCAAGGAGTTGTACACAAAGGGAAATGAACCCCTGATGCCCTCTTTCTACTCTCAGTATTTCTTCTTGTAACAAAGCACTGCTTGTCAGACCCAGTTGCTAAGTGTCGATGAAGTCGCTCTAATATTAAAAAAAAAGAATATGTATGTTCTTTGCAAGAGTGCGAGGTGAAAGAAATAAAAAGTCAACAGAACACATGCATTTAGTCTGTCTGCAGGGTTTCTTCCATTCCATGATTTTGGGCTCAATGGTTAGCTTGTGAATGAGGAACCAGACCTTTTATCCTTAAACAAAGAAAATAAATATTTTTGTTGAAGGATTTAGGGCTTCATTATTTGTCCTTGTTTTGTTACCAAATGTAAATGATTCTTTACTGAGATGTCCTTGGTTATGATTGCTGCAGCACCTCACTACATATTAAAGTTCCCTTCCTGCAAATATACAAGATAGATGACTTTGTCTCTATAAGGATAAGCTTGATTCATTAAAGTAACATTCCCTGCCATTGTGAATCAGCATGTATAATCTGAAGGTGATTTTTAACTTTTGTGAAAGAACCCTGAAAATTTATTTGGATTGTAAGCTCCTATCTGGGGCTGGACGTTCCTATGCTGTAATTTTATTGACAGTAAGGCAGGATCAAAATACCTTGATCATAAAGAGGCACTATTTTTGAGTTATATTTTGATCATTTAATAAAGCATATACTAATTGAAAGGAGTATGAAGCTGTGCAAAGAGCAGTAAAATTCTGTTCTCTAGAAAAGTGGGTTATTCCAATTGAATGTAGGCACTGGCTTGAGAAGGTAGTGACCCTTAACTGCTCCTCCTCAGGAGCAGCTCAGAGAGGTGTTGCAACCAGACTGTACTGGGTGATGAAATGGTCACCTACCCTTACCAGCTCATTCTGAGACAGTACTGGTTTCTAGAAATTTTAAGGTGAAGTCATAAGATCACATGTAGTTAGCTAAAGAGCCATGTTCCCTATCCTTCCTTGTTACTGGTCTGCTGACTGTGGATTTGGAAGTGGGGGGGGTGTGTATGTATATTTTTTCACCATATTATTCCATTGTTTTTGGATATTCCTTCCTTTTAAGTCTAAGTTTTCCGGTTGGTCTCTTGATAGAACATCTTGGCTACACTGACTTAGTAACAGATAATTCTATCGATACCTTATTGTGGATTAATTTGAAGTCTGCTTTACAACATTACCTGTACCAGATACTTTTGGATATAACAGCGAATACACCAATTAGGTAACAGTTCTGCTCAGATTTTCCTCACATATAATTTTATTTTATTAAAAATATTAGAAAAAAATGAGACAGAATGTATAGGATAATATTTAACACTGAGGAATCAAAGCAGATGATTTTTACTTTAAACAATGAGTGCCAGTACATTAGGAAAAATTTAGGGGACTAAAAAGATATCATTAATACTTTTGGTGAATGGGTGCTACTCAGTCCCTTTCAGCTAAATTAAAGAGATTCTGCTTGAATAATTGATTTTCCAGTTGGCTGAAAACATAAAATAGCTTTAGATTAGGCAAATTTAATTTGTTGAGAAATTTTAACTGAAGGAAATAATCAGTTTTGGTTGAAATAAACATTTCTTTTTGTCTTGGAGCATTTCTAAAAATAAGAAAATGAAGTGCCACTCTTCAAATCAATCACTGTGTAGTCAATTCAGGGAGACCACCCTAAATTAATCCAAGTGAATTTAATGAAAGCACTGTGAATTTTTCTCACTTACACTGAGTTTGTAATCAGCCTTCTCCTACAAAAAATAATGTTTCAAGTGGTGATATGCATGGTTTAAGCAAGTGAGAGGATTAAAATAAGACTGGCTTTAACTCTTTTTTATAACTCTCAAATGTCAGGTCAATCAAGAGCATTTGTTTTTGAGAGGAGGTCTTGTAAACAATGTTTCTTTCCATAGCTCAATACTTTGGATCCAATGCAAACTAACGAGTTTGTAAAACTGGTATTCCTCATTTGTTTAAGTATCTGAAAAAGAATTTCTAAACTGATAATTACCTAAAACTGAAATACTGATTTACCTTAGCAAAAATGCACTGAAGATACAATTTTCAGTATGAGAAGTTCACAACAGCTGCTCAGTAACTGAGAGGCTAGTTAAAAGCTAAACTAAGCACCCATGAGAGAGGCAGCAGTATGGGAGCACTTGAGTGAACTCCAGCCAGCAGTACACAGGGAAGCTCTGTGAGCAGCAAGAAGGAAATTGTTCTTGTTTCAACACCTGTGAACAAGTCACTTTGTGAAGAAGGAGATGTGGCAAGACCTTGTGCTTTGCTGTTTGCCTGTCTGCAAACGTGAGAATAAAATGTTCCACTCTAGTTAGCTCCTTAGACCACCTGGTGTCTAGGGCGTTTGGGTGTTGCTCCAAATATTTCACTCATGCAGTTCAGAAAAATAATAGGGAAATAATAGGGAGCATGGCACCAACTGACTGTGGTTAAATTTATCATGTGGTATTGTTACCCTGCTGACCTTCATTATAAGGCTAAGGAAACAGTGCAGTCTAACAGTTATGTAACAACTCTAGTAAATAAATTGTTATTTGCTGCAACTGCAATACTTATGAAACTTGCTGCTTCTTTGAATTCAAAACAAGTTTGAATGTGGGAGTTGTGATTTTTGTGGGACTTACAAAGAACACCCCAGGCAGCCATGAAAGTTAAGAACACTTCTGTGAAACTGGCCACACAATTTAGGGAAGGCAGTTGGCCCACAGCAACAGAAATTGCATGAGAACAGCCAAAGAATATTTGTGGACAGTTCAGACTTCAGTGTGCAAGTTGTCTGAGCATCCTCTAGGTTAAAATGGGGCTTGCTGCCACTGTGAAAAAAGACTAATCAAAATTACAAATGAAGTTGTAGATTTCGTGGACAAGCATCACTCAGGATGTACTCTCCCACTTATTTATTTATTTTTTTATTTTTTGAGTAGCCATTTAAATTTTCAAATGAATGTGAGATGTAACATTATGTATGTTATAAATCAGATGCTATGGTGCTATGGTACAAAGTGTTCTTCCCATTCACCACTACAAGGGAGCAGCAGCATCTGTCAACCAAGGATTAAAAACCTCTACAAACAAACATATACAATCTTATGGTTCTCACAATAAGTTAAGTTGTTGCAGAGGAGCTGACTGTTACAGGAATAGTTCTCTTGTTCTGAGGAACATGTCCCCAAGGAGTCATCTGCTCAACAGGGAATAAAGAGCTCCTCCCAAAGTAGCAAAGCACAAAGAGAAAGGAACAGCAGGGAAAGCAGACATTTTCCACTGAATTTAAACTGCAGTGTCACCAAAATCAGGACCTTTAAGTGCACTGCAGGAACACATTGCTTATTTTTTATGTCCCCAAGATTCATAAGAATCTCTTAAACATAATTAGTATTCCTTTTCTGAAGTCCAGTATGATCTCCACAGGAGCTTGAAGTGTGTTAATTTTAGATCTGCATGTCTTGCTGTTTTATAAACTTGTCCTCCATATGTTATAACATTCACATTCACAGTACATTGCTAGTGTCATTTTCCCATTTTCTTTTGAGCTTTATGGTATATGGGGGTTTGCATTTAATAACTAGTTATGTGCTGAGGGGGATTGATGTGGTTTATGTTTTATGAGTTTCAGTGGATTATTAAGGATGAATTCATGTGGGGGTGGATGAGTTCCTCCATCTATATATATACTTAATTTTTCTTGCTTTAGGGTTCTTTACAGAGTGCAGTTGTAAAACCTGGGAAGAATTCATCACAGTTTCACTGATGGTGAATTTGGCTCACAGTTCCTGTCTGAATTTTCTACCTCTGCTAGGATGTGCATATCTGAAAATACAATGCATTCATTTTCTGAACATAGGCTCTTTTTTATCTTGTGTTTTCTGTTACCTTTTTTATTAATTTTTTTGTTTAATCCTTGGTTTTGGTTTTGCTTTGTATTGCACTGGAGCTCTACAGAGAATATTGTTGACATACTAGGAGATCTGCAAGCAATCTCACCAGTACTTCCTGTAGAATTAGGGTCATTTTGAAGTCCGTAACAGTGGGGACACTAAATAAAGACTTGTAGCATTTTCAGGAACTATTTTATCTGATGACATTGAAGCAGTGAGACCCCCTTCTTTCTATTGTGAAAGAAAACATAAACACTTGTGCAAATAACAGGATTCATTGGCATTTAAAATCTCAATGCATTTTAAGTTATACATAATTAACTTTCTAAGGCAAAAAAAATAAGACATTACTACTTCTGAGGCCTTAGAGAAAACTGCAAGTAGGATTAAGTAAATCTTTATGCAAAGCCAAGGCCTCTAATGTCCTGGGACAAATTTTCAATGAAACTTCCTTGCTAGCAATAGAAAGGTGCAAGCAGGCTGTTTGTGTCAGCTTTCTCTAGCTAGCACGAACACCAACTAAATTGAAGAAGAATCAGCAAGGTGTCACTATGCACCTGCAAGATGAATATGGAGCCAGATATCCTGGAGGAATTAGTTTCCTGAATACCAGTACTCACAGAATCTCACCACAGTACTTCACTGTGCTAAACCAGCACTGCTGTGCTACACTGACACATTCATTTTGCTGTACAGACTTTATATGACATGTCAAGAGATGAAGGATTGATACTGCCAACAGCAGACACATTCTTTTACTGTTCACCAGCCCTGAAGTGGAAATTTCTTGCTCTAGCCCTTTTTGTAGTCTGTTACCTTAATACAGCTAGACAGGCCGGGCTGTAGCTTTACCCTTCAAAGACTAATTTCAGCAGATGGATCCCCATGTGGCCAGTGAACCTAGATGAAAATTGTTACTAATAAAGCAAACCCTGTAAAATTCACCCTTTTCCTGTTTCAATACATTGCTGTAAGTTCACTTTCCAAAACATACACTTAGTGAAATATTGTCACAAGCCAATGCATTACAGCTTATTTTATTATTGAAAGCTTATTGAAAAAAGCTGTTAGACACAGTCCAAACCATTACAAAATGCTACTGCATTATTCTCTTAAATTGGAGTAGGCTCACAATACATTTTATTGCAGAGGATACAGTAACTCATAAAGAGAACCTATCACCAGTACTTTCCTTTTCCATTAGCATTACTTTTCAAAAGTTATTTTTAATGAATAGAGGAAAATTGGAATTTAAGGAAATTAAAGACAAAACCTTTATTCAAACAGGGCACTTAACATACTTGAAACTTCATAAACAGGAGTCTTCTTCAAGCTATAGGACATATTTAGAAGTGTGTTTCTTTTCCTCTACAGTATAAGTATAAATGTTTGCCAAAACATTTGGCTCAACAGAACTCAATTGATTAAAAATCACTTTGGATGAGAATATCATTTATATTAAAGAAGAAGTTTCAGTTATTGCTTTAGTATATATAATATGAAGTGGTTCACAATTGTAAAGGCATTTGTCGTAATTAATGTTTTCAGCTTCTACAGTTCCATTTTCTATCTGCTTAGTTTTTCATGAATCTCAGGTCATTTTACCTTCAAATGGACAATCTGATTTCTTAAGCAGAGAAAGCAATATCCCCTTTAAGCACCATCTGCTATTATGAGATTTTCATAGGCTTCTTCTCTAATTCTTAGTTACTAAATAAAAGGCAAAAAGAATAAATAAAGAAGTTAAAGAAAGCACAAAAAGGAAAATCTTGAAAGACAGCAATGACCGTGACTACGATATGCCTGAAAAGTTTCTATTTCTGTAAAAAATTATGACCTGATCTGGGCTAGAAAGAAAATTCACAATAATGTATTTTACCTGTTCTCTCCAGTGCATTTGCTTTCATGTTCACAATAATGATTGTATGGCTTACCAGAACAGTTTATATTTGCCAACAACAATCACGTAACAGCAACTGGATTATTGCAGTTTTATCTTATGGTTAAATACAAGATATCTGTGGCATCTTTTTGGTAATGAGTATGTCACATTATTATGGCTCTATTATTACATGGGAAAAAAAAAGTTAAGTAGTTCACTGTAGTTCTGCAGAAAGTTTTCATTCATAACTATGCAATATTGCTGAAATAAAGAGAAATGTCTTTCAACACAAATTTCTTTGCTTGTGGTAATGCTGTTCACACGTAATAAGTAACTAGGTTTGGTGGACTTCCTCAACGATTACTGTGGCTTTAGGTGCTATTGCTGTAAGTTTGCTCAAATTCCTTCCTGTTACACTTCCTTCATATTCTTTCCCCATTACACTTCTGGTGAACATTAACGTATTACTCTTTGAACTCTTGTATTTCCTCAGTGATTTATTCTCTCTCTTTCGGAACCAGACCAAAAAGGATTTTTTTTCAATTGAATTTATTTACAAGCTAAATTCCATGGAACTTCATGTGCATTCCCAGCATTTCAAAGAGGTCTGCACTCCTTTGCAGAAAATGGGAGGTTCCTCAGCTCTAACCACTATTATGTTTTGTATTATTTACAAGAGTATCTATCATCCTAGATGTCAGAAGTATGGGGCATACACAAAACCATGAGGGCGTCTAAATGAGCTAGTATAGACTATACACAAACACTAATGAAATACTGGATTGATGATATGTCCATGCAGCCAATTAGTGGGACAAAAAGATTTGACAGATACCTTAAATGTGCTTTGATTTTAAAACAATTTCTGTTATACCAAATATAAAAAGAACTTTTCAAAACACTGAAGAGTTCAATGATCCATTTTATCCCCACTGATTATCAAGTAAAGGATTTCTGTGCATATTTTACACCTTGTTGCCTGAAATATTAATTAAGTGCATTTACTTATGGTTCTTTCATGGCCTTGACTGCAACTGAAAGTATTATAGAAGGAATGTGCAATTCAATTGCTAACTCTTAAGTGCCAGTGGATTTTTTAGCAGTAATGTGGGAAGAAAAATTTGCCCTACTAGCCCAATGGTTGATATTAAACACATTTCTGAACTTTTTCTGTTTTGCTGTTTACATATCAGAGTCCTCCTAAGTTATGAAAATTCATAAATTATGAAAATTCCTCATAAATTTTTCATTATGTTTGGTTTTTGCATCCCTTGGCTGGGTTTCCAAATGCTCACCAATTGAATTAATGCATTTATACAAATGAAAAATAACAACATTCCACTTCAGAAGTGAAAGGTAAGACAATGAAATCTTTCTCAAATAAGAAGGTTTTGACAAGGAGAATTAACCCTAATTAAAGCTATTTTTATAAACATTTCTAATCTTCTCAGTCTTCTTGGAAGTATGCGTTAAGAGTCTTCAGAATTACCTGATCAAGGAAATTTAATAATGTTGAAATTCAGGTATCAGTTGTACTAGTTTACAATTCTGTTTCACTTACAGGAAAGTTGTACATTTTTTTATTCTACTTTTAGATTTAAAGTATGCCAGGGCTTAAATAAAAATTTGCAAAGGTGAATGAGGAAAATCTTTCCACTTCCCTGTACAATTAGCCAATTAGTCAAATTTGGCACATCTGAGATTAGGAAAGAAGAGAAAAAATAATCATTCCTCTATTTTTTTTACCATGACTGTTGGAAATATCTTTTTTTTGGTAAACCACAGTCTCTCAGAAAAATGGTGGAGATTAAGGGACAAGTTGCTAAGAAATTTAGTGAAACCACTTTCTCAAAAAAGAATATTAAATCGAGATTTTAAACCATGAGTTATTTATGTTTTCTCAATATCTCTAACTCCTGGATCTCATATCCCTTGCTACTTGATCTCCTTATAATTATATTTATGTATCCCCTAAAAATGATGACTTTTTTGTCCCATTAGAAAGGATTTTTCATAACTAATAATTTAGGACTGTTAAAACATGCCCTACCACAAATTACAGACAGTAAGATTTTTTAGAGCTCAAAAGTTAAGCTTTTTAATTACATTGGTTTACCAAAAAGCCAGCTTTGGGAAATGATTGGTCTTAAAGCAGACAAGTTATTTTAACTTTCAGAGCTGGGATTCAGTTTTCATTTGTATGCTTGGGGAACTTACGAGGTTTATAGAACATTTGAATTCTTCCACTGTAATTTTATGCTACTATTATTTATTTGGATTTTAAATATTTGAAATATTACAGGTCTGGTGATCTGTCAAGCAAATGTACCCCTGCATGCAAGCATATACACATATATGTATCAAAAAGCATAATGAACTAGTAGCATTTTGAGTCTGCAGATCTGCATACAAATCTCAGTGTGGTGCTCATTACAGCAGATGAAAAAACCTACTTATATCAAATCATAGTTTGGATTGGTTGCTTCATTTCCAGAGTGAGTGGGCAGTTTATTCCACATGAACCTCAAGTCTCAGCTGGAACTGCTGTTAAACATTCTGAACTGTCAGTTTAAATGTTACAAAGAAGGAAAATACATACTTGGCTCATACTATAAAGATCTTTATTTCACTGCAATGGCAAAAAAGGTTATTCTAGGATATGTGGTTATCATAAAATAGTCGCAGTCCTGAAAGTCATGGATTCAGATTATTCGAATTCAGGATAACCAGTCCCTTATTCTAAATCTTTTATTGCTTAGATAATGAAAACCATACTAAGCTGGATATGATTGACAAAGAAACTAACCTCTAGTTTAAACATTTTAAATGGCTTTCCTTTCTTTTTTTGTCTTTACCTCCTGTTTCTAATTTTTATTGATAGATTTCTATCTGTACAATGAAGATATTGTTCACAGAAAAAATCCACTTGAAACCATTGCCTGCCTTAGTGGTACAGGTTTTCCATTTACTCTCATGAGATAAACTGTGAAAGTGACATTATCATGTACTCAAATTTTGGGAAATTTGAGAGTCCTAGGTTACCCAGGAGGAGATATTTGGGAAGATGCTTGGTTGTTAAATCACTACCCCTGAATTACAACTCTTTAAATGTAAAGAAAAAAAAATCAAAAGTCTTTGTTTTCCCTTCTAACATCACCATGATTTTAATGAATTTGAGGACTTAATCAGGAGGTTTTATTATTCAGTGTGGATGATAGAGGCTCATTTCCATAACAGTTGCAGTGTACTCAGACCTCTAAGCTGAGACAGCAAATAGACAATGCTTGTTGGATGACTGCAGCTCTCTGATTCTGGACAGATTTCCTTAGAGGACTGTGAAAGAAAAGAAGTAAGAGGAATAAGAGGGATAAATTTTGGAGAATTTGCCCCCAAGATCCCCAGCAGAGATCTTGGCTAAATGAAATTCCTGATTTTGAATCAAATCAGATGCTGCACCAAAATTTTGTCTATTTTATTTTTGTCTTACTGGATAATAAGACAGTTTCTCATATGCTCATTTCAGGTCTAAAACTGGATAATAAAATGCAAACTGTGTCTGAACAAAGGAACTAAAATTATGCTTCCTTGCTTCAGTATTTA
Organism: Lanius collurio; assembly: GCA_020086605.1. NCBI lineage: Eukaryota > Metazoa > Chordata > Aves > Passeriformes > Laniidae > Lanius > Lanius collurio. The sequence continues at coordinate 1,148,100 of JACBWW010000044.1, read as the reverse complement.
TATGATGTTGTTTTATAGGATATCTGAAAAAATGCTGGCTTTGCCCTTTAACATTCAATTAAATCAATTTTTTTTCCATACTAGGATGAAGGGTAAGTTACTCTGTGAGTGTTTATAGTATGCATGATTGAAGCAGAGTTCTTGTCTCAAAAATAACAAAAGGTGGTAATTTATTTAATGATCCACTTTCATTAATGAATTATGAGAAAATTATTTCTTAATCACTATTAGACAGTCATTCTGTTAATTAACAACAAAATACATGCTTTTAGCACAGAGAATTCTGTCAGACCTAGGTGTGACTTACATATTGAAAAAAATCCTAAATTGAGCTTTCATTGATACAAATTTAGTGCACGGTCTTAGAGTTATGACTTGTTTGTACAGCATAACTGGGAAAACACTTGAGATACGGTAAGGCAGGGACAGTAGTGAAGTAGGGATGGAAGTTGAAATGGGAACTGTGAAATAATGCTGATAAGATGGAAGTCAAAAACCAGAATAAGGACATAGGCCTAAACATGTGCAGAGGCATGCAAAGTCAGAGCTGTTCCAAGAAGATTGCACAAAAGAAAGGGCCTCCACACTCCTGAATGAATTAACACTGCCTGAAACCAGGGAGGAAGGGAGAAGTCACCCAAGCATATGCCGGTAAACCCCTTTGGTGCAGTGGGACATTCCAGTCAGCTCCAATCCTGCTTCAAATGTGTGCACCACTGTCATATCTGGCCATCCTGTGCAGGTGTCTTGGGAACTTACACTGTCTCAAATGTCTCAAACAAAAAGTACTTGGTTTTAGGCACACTCAAATCCTGTCCCTCTGGCCTTTCTTCCTTCCACGTGAAGGCAGAAAAGAGGGAGGCAAACAAGTACTTGACTTTGTGACAACCACTGAACATGTTGTCTTTGATAAAAGGTAACATTTTGCAGACTGCCATGGACTCAGTTTAATGGTATGCTCTAATGTTTTATAAAATAATTAACTGATTAAATCCAGTGATATAGCATATCATCCAGTGGGGCAAATACCTTCTGGAGAAGCTCAGTGACAAATACCTAAACTCCTTATATCTAAACTTGCTTAGATAATTCTTGCATAGATAGACATACTCTCAAACTTCATAGAGGTTAAGTAAATTTAACTGAGGACAACTGCAGCTGAAGGTCAATAAACACCCTGTTGAAAATAGAATAGGTTTTATCTCACCTTCCCTTTAAGGTGCCATTAAGGTTCAACAGCACCCCAAAACAAAACCAAAACCAAAACCAAAACCAAAACCAAAACCAAAACCAACCAAACAAAAAAAGATACAGAATTTCCATTATTTTTCTGGAAAAATAATAGACTATAAATTAGAATATGTGCAAAGAAGGACTAAACTGCAGAGGAGGTTTTTTTACAGGGTTGACATTATTCAAGAAACAAGTTTGCTGAGTTAGAAAACGTTGTGGTTATTTCATAATAGAATTAGTATATCGGAACTTCTGTTGTACTTGCTGGAACAAAATTAAGTTAATTAATCTATTTTCATCTCAGAAAGATGCCTCAGATGTTTTCTTTTTATTTCCTTTTCTGTTTTTTAATATCACCCTTACTGTAAGAAGTTCAAGGCTTACCTCCTGGATCTGAAAATCTAATTAGCAGCTCAGACTGTAAATTTTTAGTTTAGGTTATGAACAAGATGTTCCAAATGAGCATTATCTGATGGCCAAAAAGCAGACAAGAAAGAAAATTTAAGAAAACAAGACTCTAGAAGAAAAATATTGGGAAGTTTTAGGTAACTAGGTGAGCTGGGGGAACTGTGATAATTCCCAGAGATGAGCATTTCTCTGCAGAAAAAAAAGACAACTAACCAGTTGATTAAATAGCTTAGATATATTATTCATATGACTTCTAAAAGGTATATATGCCAGCTATTTAGCATTTATTAAACTAAATAACTTTCTTTAATTTTACTTGTTTATGTAGTTGACAGCCTGGAAAACTGAAGTTTTCTAAGCGTCTTACACATTAATTCTTCATAAAGTTCTCTAGAAAGAGAAAGGATATTTCATTGTATAGCTTGAAATTTTTAAGAAATGAGACTATCCCTGTGAGACCACAGACCATTTATGATCACTAGATTGATTTCTTTCTGTGTTAACGTCTTGACGATATTTTTTTCAACACAGTTCATTGCAAGCAGGATTAAACCTCAAATACACACATTCGCTAAAGAGTCTTTGGAGGCTGTATTAAAGAAATGAAAATTTGGGCAGTAAGGGAATAGTAGTGCTTCATAGTAAAGAAGCAGATCAACACCTTGATATATTACGTATAGAAAGCCAAGCATGGCAAAGGAGTGGCTGCAGTGAGAAGGTGTCTAAAGCTGATAGTGACAATGCCAGACAGCTCCAAGACAGACCTGTCACTGGCCAAGGACTAGTCCATCAGCGATGGTGGTAGTGCCTTTGGGATAACAGATTTAATAAGGGGGAAAACTTACTGCACAGCCTGAGCGCAGGAAAGGAGTGAAAGCAATGGCCCTGCAGACCCCAAGGTCAGTTGAGAAGGAGAGGCAGGAGGTGCTCTGTGTGCTGAGATTCCTCTACAGCCAGTGGTGCATATGGTGGTGAAGCAGCTGTGCCCCTGTGCCATCCTGTCTAACGGATTCCACAGTGGAGCAGGGGCAGAGTGTGAGGACGAAGGAATATATAATGAGCTGGCAACTCCCATTCCCCATTCCCATGTACCACTTGGGAGAAAGAGGTAGAGGAATTGAGAGTGAAGCTGAGCCCAGGAAGAAGAGGAAGGGTGGGGTTGTTGTTTTAAGATTTGGGTTTTATTTCTCATAATCATGCTATGACTTTTGAAGGCAATAAATTAATTTCCAAGTGAAATCTGTTTTGCCTGTGACTATAATTGGTGAGCGATCTCCCTCTTCTTATCTTGAACCATAAGCCCTTTATCACATTTTCTTTGCTCCTCCCAAAGATGGGGAGTGATAGAGCAGGTTGTGGACACCTGACAGCCAAGGCAAAGCCATCACATATCTACATGGCTTTGTGTCTGTGATGTCTGTGTTGGGATGACAATGGGTGCAGCAACTGGATCACTATGTTAAACACAGCTTTGAGACTTTCCAAGACAGTTCCTCATTATGGTGCAGACTGTCTCACACTACATTGCAGAGTAGGTACTTGCTCATATTCTGTCCCTATAGAGACCCACACAACAGTTTTATTACCAAGTGGGGTAAGTTAGGTATTATTGCTCACCTTATGGAAGACTTTTGACTGAGGGTCTAAATAAAAAATCATATTTATTCAATGCAGATTAGACTCAAAGAAGAATAACAGGTATTGGTGTGTAATAGAGCAGGATTTGGAATACTGATGTGTGAACCTGAAGAAGGAAACAGGGATATAACGAACAAAAATAGGTATGGTCTTTACAACAAGAAAACTCTACTCTGAAAAACAATACTCAAGTTGTAAACATATAAATATTCTGCAAAAGTAATAATGCAGAAAAGCCTTTCCTTCATTTTACTGCTATATCCTGTGGCAAGCAAGAAAGAGGAAGTGCTCTATAAATTGCCATTTTACCAGCTTCCTTTGAACAACACCACATAAAGCTTAGCTTTGCTTCAATATCATTTGCATTAAATTTTCATGAAGGTAATTCACTTCATGTTGCATTCTGCTTTGTGGTAATAGTTTCTCCCCCTTTTTTTTTACGGGTCTAACAAGTATTTGTTTACCAGCATCATATTTTCTGAACTGCTTCCAACTTCAAGTTCTTTTTGCCTCAGCCACAGGAGAGTCTTCCTAGAAACTTGACACTAAATATCCAGAGATTATTAATTATATTCAGACCAGCATTTAGTGTAAGCCTGCTATAGGATTACCATGTGGAATTTCCCATACTTGCATTATGATGAAATATCTAATTAGTGTATTGTAGGCAGGCATGAACTTCATTGTAGTTAAACATTTGCTGACAAGCTGGACTTTCAGTTTAGCTTTGTGCTTTGAGAGAAGTAATCTGATCTTATCTGCCTTTCTGTTGAGCAAATTCTCAAAATACTTTACCATTAGATCCACTCTCTCTCTAAGTAGCTTTTATGTGAGAACAAGAAGAATCTTTTATACTCTCCAATCTTATTTTTGCAAATACCATATTTGAAAAGAATGCGTATTACTGATATTCACCATTCAGAGTGAAAACTTTTGAAAGGAAAATGGAAGATGTCATTCAAATTGAATACATACATATTTCTAAGTGGGGGTTATATGGTGGCATTGTGCTAAACTGAATCTTGGGTGTGTAATACTACAACACACTTTCCTATTTTTGATCATGTATTAATTATTTTAATATCTGATCTATAAATATTTTACCATCTATAAAATTTATACCTGTGTGTCTTCCTGTGCAAGATTTGCCATGTAAAATGAAAATATAGATGCAACATTTTTCTCTGGAAATCTCCCCAAGTCTTTCAGGCTTTTTTTCAGTGTCTCTGGTCATCAGGAAAGTAATTATAGCCTCGCTTTGGAATTTGAGCTACCAAATATTGACTAGAGAGAAAGAGTTGTTTCACAGCTGATATTTTTGCTTTTTTATATTTCTGGAAGCATCTATCTAAGACACATTTATACAGTGAAGAATCTCATCCTGACGTTGGCATGGTTTTTTTATTTTGATAATTGGAGTGAGTTTCTTTGTTGTCTAAAGGTGGACTTTGCACTAGAAGAATTCAGTATAATAGCTTTTCTGGGTGACATTTACTGGGGATAGGTCTTTCCAGTGACTGTAAGCAGGCAATAGAGAAAAATCTCTTCTGAAATCTAGGGTTTGAGAAAAAACAAAACAGCAACAGTTCAGATATGTCTATGCTCTCCATTCTCAATTTTACTTGTGAAGATCACTGAAATATTTTTGACTGATACAATTATTTTCTCATGTCATATTTAGGCTGGAACCTACATTTTTACTTGTTTAAATAATTACTTTGTGATTACAACATATGTTTTAAAGGATGCTAGAAATTTGGCCACCTGCATGATTCAGCAGACTATCCTTGACAAAAAATATTATGCTTATGAACATGAGTAGGTTTCACTGGTAGACATAATGTTCACTAATTCTAACATAATACAGGAATATATTAATTTTTGTTCTTTCTAAGAGAGAACTAGATATTGCAGATATTTAGTTTTATATAATTCTTCTTTTGTGATACAGTGTTCCTCTAGCTTTCTTCTTGGGTCTCTGGGATATTGTAAAAATGTTTAGTTCTTGCCTTTCCTGCTGCCAAAAACTCTTCAGACATAGTGGATTTTTTTCTTTTTTCATTTTTTAGTGAATGACAATATTGAATTAGTCTTGTCCCCAGACTAAAAAAATTCCTTTGTTCAGAATATGTTCAGTTATATGTAATCAAATTTAGATCAGGTTTGAGGTTAAATACACAAAACTACATGGTAACAGATTTCAATTTCAGGTCTTGCTAACTCCAACATATGTCAATGGCAGCAGAATATAATGGGTACTGATGCTCTTGCAAGTCACTCACCTCCCTAGAGAATTAATGTGCAGGAATGGTTACTGCGAGGAGAAGTCTTATGCATAATTCTTTGCATTAAGTTGTGAGCTGATTTTATCCCTAAATTTTTGTTAAAAATTTGACAACCTTGACAAAAACACTGAGGGTTTATTTTATTACATAAAGTTTACATTAAATTGCCTATGTTTTTTATACTTGTATGTGTCAGTGTGGGGAAAGAGAACTGCATGTTTTTAAAGATGTTCTGGATTCCCAAAAACATTATTGCTGGCCTTCCTGAACTTAATTAACTAGGACAGCGGGGCACAATATTATGGTTTCATACCGAGCTGTCTGAGGATACTGGCCTTTCATTTTTGAGGAAATTTCCTTAGTTTATGTTTTATTCCTTGCTTAGGATGATTGTTAAAATGCTGCAGCAGCATCCATTTTTTTATATCTATTGTCTGCTCTTAGCTTTTCACTGCTGCTTTTTGATCTCTTTAATATAGGGTCATGTCCCTGTGATGTCAAAATCCAGTCCAATCAGAGGTATAATTATGAATCCTCATGTCTATGAAACTTTTCTATCTGAGCACTTTGAATTTTATAAAGCCCCAGTATGGTTTCTGTTTACTCAAAATAAAGTAGATATGAATTAAAATCCACTGCTGTTTTTTAAAATTATTTAGATCAAAAATGCAGATTCTTACTAAACAAGATTTCTGGCTTCTGTAGGTGAATAATATGAAACTTTAATTCCTGAGGTCTTCATAATTCAATTTTTTATTTTCAGAGAAAGCTTTTTGTGTATGGAAGAACAATTATACACATTATGTAGGCAGACAGATGAGATGCAGAGGGCCAAATCTCTGTATGAGCAGAAAGGAAGGCACTTAGCCCCTATTGAAGAACCAGGAAAGATATCCCAAGCTTTCATTTAAGCTCAACGGTTATGTTTCAGAGCCAGAAAAAAAAATCTGCTGCTGACATGTACAAGGTCAGACCACTGCTGAGACATAGAAATTCCAGCTGGCTCCAAACCTCATGTCATGTCAGAATCTCCAGTAAAGTACAGTAACAAAAAAGATGCATCACCTGTGTTACCCTGGTGTGCAATTAGATTTGCTCTAAGTGACAAACTATCATCTGCTCTGATTTGAAACAGAATTTGAGTGTTTGTCTGGTTGGTGAGAAAGCTAGTTCCATCTCTTTGTCAAAGTCTAAAGGACGTCTTTTAAAGCCCAGACTGCATAATGCAACCATCACAGAATATTCAGGTTTGTAAATCACATAGAGAAGTGGTTGTGAATAATAACAGTTAAGCAGACTAGCTGCGACATTCTTTGCTAATCAGAGCCCTGAAATTTAAATTATACCTGATTTAAACATCCTCCAGGGAGACAGGACAGCAGAGCATTAGGATTTAAGAGGGGTTTGTAAATGATCCCCTTTGGAAACAGAAATTATACGAAAGCTCACATGCAGCAGGACTGCATGCATCTGTGGATTTAGATGTCACTTGCATATTGCTGAAAGAATCTCAATGGCATATTGGTGTTTGTCTTCAGCACCTAGAAAAAACTGTGAATTTAGTTGTAAGACTCTTGCTGGAAGAAACTCAGTTCTTTGTACTTTACCATGTTTTCTGGACCTCTGATTTTTAGAACTATTGCATCTTAGAAAGTTTTAAGCCTACTGGTTTACTGGTTTTACTCCTATTCATACTTGCAAAAGGCAAGATTATCTAGACAATACATTTGCATCATACCTTTAAATGTAATTTCTCATTTATTTTTGTGCTCTATTAATTCAGAGATATGCGTGCAAATGCTCACACTAAATCTTCATTCAGAGCTATGAACCCAGACTGTTCTCATTTTACTACTCATAATTTTAACCATCTTACCACTATTTATTGATAAAGTGCCTGCTACAATACCTAGAAAAGCATTATACTGAACCAGGGATTGTATCCTGGGGTGACGTTATGAAGCTGCTTTATTCCTTGACCATCCACTGAGTGCCCAAGGACGCCGTGCCTCTAAGATGGACCCGGGGCCGGAGCCACGGACCTGAGGGGGCGGATGAACAGCTCAGCCCAGCGGGGCTCAGGGACTGGGCAGGGCTCGGGAGGGAGTGCGCCGGGAGTGTTGTGCTGTTTTTCTGGGATTCCTTTGTGTTCCAGCTAGCTGGGAAAAGGTTCTGTTGTTTTTTTGTTTTTTTTTTTCCTGTTCTTTTTTCCCTTTCCTTCCCCTTGCCTCACTGCCTCCCTTCCCTCCTTGGCAGTCCAGGGAGCCTACGGGGGTGGCCCCGGCTGGTCCAAACCCATGTGTCTGTTCCCTCTCTGGGAATTTGTTGTATTTTGAGGTTTATTTTTATCCTATTCTACCCTGTTTTGTTTGTGTGTTAATAAACAGTTTGGTTTCTTTTTCCCACTTTCACATCTTGCGGCCCATTGACGCTGGAAAAAGGGAGGCCCTTTTCCCTTTGGAGGAGAACCTCACTCTAGAGTGTTTCCTCCTGAAGTTTTATCTTAAAAACTGAGGAAGACTGTAAAATACTTAAAGTACATGCTTTATTGTTTATATATTCTGTGTCAAGTTATTTTCTATATTTTCTATATTCTTAAGGAAAAAATATTTTGTTTCTTCTCTTTGCTATTTGTCATTGAGTAGGCCTGAGGAGTGCTGGTGATAAGGTAATATTAGGTCTTTGATTGTTACCAGCTGCACACAGAATCTTTTGTTGCAGTTTTTGCGTAGACGTTCTCTGTCTGAGTTTTCAGGGGCATAGTGTGTAAAAATCTGTGCTTACTAGAACTTGCTTTTAGAAAAGATAATTTTTATGAAAACCTGGAAAATAAATCACATTTTGTTTCCACTGTAAAGAAAATAAATATGGTATTATATCTAAGTTATTTGTATTACTGATACCCCTTGAGACCAAAGGGACTAATATCATGCTTTATAGCGTGAAAAATGATGTTAAGGTTGGTATTCTGCTGTAGCAAGAGAGATGCCTGCAAGTCTATTCAGAGAAAGCTTGATGTGGAGCAGTCTTGCAACCTGTACAATGCATGTGTGTGTGGAAAAAAATTCTAATTTTAGGAATAGGTAACACTTTTAACTCTAGCTATACATGACTAGTACAAATGCCAGTATTGTGTTAATTTTGATACTTTCTAACTTTGTGAATTCATCATGTTCATTTATACTTCTCTGCTGAGGGTCCTTATTTTGAAAAAAGTTGATGCCTAGCAATTTTCCTGAAACAACTGAAATTTTGGTATGTTTATATACCAAGCAGAAATGGCAGACATTCAAATCTAGAATGGTCATTAAAAGAACTTCAGTGATCTTAAGAATATTAAAAAAATCCTTCAAAACATTAAAAAAATATGCCTCCTTGTTGTGGCAGTTGTGACTGCTGTCAGAGCCCCAGGACAGCTACTAATTCCTGGTGGGCCGCCTCTGAGGTTGAACATCTCCTCTTAGTTCACAACGAGCACCCATAAGCCCATGCGACCTTGTGTATATTCCCTTTTTAATATGTATGTGTCGAGAAGGTTGTTCGCTGTTTGACACTCCATTGGTCCTCCTCCCTCCCCTCTCCTTCCCCATTGATTTGCAGGTTGTCAGTCTGTACCTCCTCTGCCCTCTAGCCCTCTCCTGACTGGTTGTTTCCCCCCTATAAAACCCCTGAACCCTGCAGTACTCTTGTTTTTCATCCCTGGAGCCCTCCCAGAAAATTCCTTGGGAACTCCTACCGAAGACCCCTCTTGTCTCCTTCGTCCTCGGCTGAGGCTTTTGGATCCTTGGTACTTGTGGGTGTGTGTGCCTCCACTGTGCAGGTAGTTGGAGTGCTTGTGTGGTGGCTTTGTGTCCCCTCCCGGGAGCCCCCAATGGGAGGGCTGCTCCGGGAGTGCCTGACCTCAGGGTGCTCAGGAAAGACACCGCACAGTTCCTGCCACCTTCACTGTGAGCTGCGTCACCTCCTGTTTGAATCAAAGACACCCTACCCTAGAAATATTCATTAAACAACAAAAAAAAATTTTTTGTTGGATTGCTTAATTTATTTTTAAATACATGTTTTAGGATTAGCAAAAATTGATTGTATCTTTGCTATTCCTATCAATTTATCTCATGAAGAGGAATTTGACATTACCTCAGTCAGGATTTGTGCTCATCGTGACTCACGCAGTACAAAAACAAGTATAAAAAATGCATAAAAAGTATCAGTCACTATTCAGAAGACACTGTAAACTATACAGAGTAGTTTCCTAAGAGCAGTGACTTAGAATTTTATCAGCAAAAAGAGCAAGCTAAACCTATGGAAATTAGGGAAGTATGGAGGAGAATCCTTCCTTGCAAGACTTTTGTGCACAGTTTATTCTGCTAAATACTGTCCATTCTCAATGCAAGTTACTTATTATTGATTCTTCTGAGAAAATACATTTCTATAATACACATTTTGCTGGACAAAAAGGTGGTGCTCTTTCAGGAAAACAGAATATAACTTCCTCCAGATGTGATGAAATCAATGGCTCATAAGAAAAGAGCTCATGCTTTTGAGGAAAACATGAATGTGAAAAACTCATTGCATATTTTTGTCACTGTCAAATTAATTGGAATAACATGTTTGCTATACATACATGCTTTCTACATGATAAAAAGACTATTAAACATACTGTGCATTTGTGGTTTTTTATGAGGCCCTTTCATTTTAGAAATGGGATGATTGGAAGTACAGACCAGAGAATGAATAACACTGCATCTACCATGATAATTATAACTAGATAATAGAAAAATGTGTTTATACTGAGAAATTTATTTACTCTATTGAACAAAGCTAGTCTCGACCCATCTTTTATATATTGTTCTTAGAGAGCTTATAGCCCTGTGAATTGATTTAAAGGTGGGTATTATTTTTTTAAAAGTTTCAACAATCATATTTGTTCTGTAGAGAGTTTGTAATAATCATAAGAGAAATTACCAAGTCAAGAGATGACAGAATCATAAAATGGTTTGAGTTGGAATGGGACCTTAGGAATCACTGAACTTCAATCCACCGGCCTTGGTCAGGGACACCTTCCACTAGGCCAGGTTATTCAGAGCCCCATGCTGCCTGGCCCTGAAGATTTCTGGGGATGGGGCAATCACAGTTTCTCCGGGCAACCTGTTCCAGTGGCCCACAGTAAAGAATCTCCAGCTCTCTTGTAGGTCACTAAGAGCTCCCCAAAACCTTCTCTTCTCCAGGCTGAACAATCCCAACTCTCTCAGCCTTTCCCCATAGGAGAGGTGTCCCATCCCTCTAATCATCTTGTTGACCTCCTCTGGACTTGCTCCAACAGGTCCATGTCCCTCCTGTGCTGGGATCCCTGAGATGGATGCAGCATTGCAGGTGGGGGTTTCATTGATGATGAATAGTATTTTCTTGACATATTCTCATAGGTTACTCTTTCTATTCCTTCAAAAATTATCATATTTGAAAATACTTTTATAATGCACATAGTTGTATTTAACGGTTATCCCTCAAAGACACCAAACAGTCTTAAAGGTTATGCTTTGGCTCTGTTGTTATCCACCAGTCTGCTTAGCCAAAAGTTTTTTTTTTTCCTTAAGCTTAATAGGAAAAAGCTAATTTAACTATAAATATGGATGCTAATATCCTTTGTCAACTATTTATTTATTAATTCTTTTTGTACTGGAACATTGTTTTGGAAATTTATTAGGTTGTCTTTTCTTAGGAGGAAATATTTTGCACTTCACTGTAAACTTTACTTACTAGACTGAAGCATCTGATAATTTTGATGCTCTACATGGCAGAAATCCCATAACTACAAAGAAATGTAACTGCTAAGGGTAAGGTCATTTAACTAGGAAGCAGGTTTCATTTCTGATGATATGAAAGAATGGTAGGTTTTAAAAGCATATTTTGTTTTCACTTATAAAACAAAATACAGAATGTAACTTGTTAAAGCTATGACCCTTCTGTTGTCACAGCATCACATATAGAAATAGATTATGGTGTTAAAAGAGTTACTGAAAACCAACAAAGCACATCTTTCTTCTGCCATGGTGTCTATTATGTTTGAGATCAGAAATTACTCCAGTGCTCCATGGAGTGATACCAGAGAACTAGGGGAAAGTTAAAACCTGTTTTTCTGAGAAAGTGTAAAAGTAGAAGAATGAGAAGACTCTCACTGAGCAGAACAAACTGAAATTTATGCTACCTTCCCACCACTTTCGAAATACACACAAGCAATAAATTTAGAAAAAGTCAGTCTTAAAAATGACTGCACAAGAGTGAAAATTTGGGTTTTAATTTGGCAAAGCTCCTACTCATGTCAAACAAGACTGATCATACTTAAAGAATAATACTGTGTCTGTACAGAGCATGCTGGGTTCCTTCACTAGTGGGGCAAAAAGGGTCTTACATCAGACTTTTGCCCCTGCATAAAACAAATGCTCACTTGATTCTTTCTTCCTCGATAATTTTGCAAGGTGTTGCTCAAACTGAATATAATTTTCTTTGTTTTAGGGACAAAAAGGAGGAGAATTAGGTTTCCCTTCCTGAACACACAAATACTACACTTGATATAAAATATTTAAATAATTAGGGGTAAAAATACCTTCTGGTAAGAGAGGGTCTTGCATATTCTGTGTGAATGGTATAGCAATTGCCCAACTATATAACACAGAGTAGTTACCATTTATTTGACCTCCACTGTGTTTTGAATTCACTCCAGTTTCCTGAATACTCTCTGTGAGTTGACAAAGATGCTGATGGAGGAATACTTAGCACATGTAATACAATATGTTTGGTCATTAGCTACACATGAGCTTATTCAACACTGAAATTATTCCAAGATTCAAGGCATAGAAGCAATTAATTGTAGGGAACCTTTTCGAGGATTTTTAAATTCCTAGAGACTTCAGGTCACAAGTCAATGGAGGATCAATGGATCAAACGTGACACTGAGAATGTGCCTCATCAACTGGAGAACCAAAGGCAGGCGGGAGATAATGGTGATGTTAAGAGAACTATCAGTCACCATGCAGCTTGGCAGCTAACTTCACATACCTGCATCCTGGCTTGTGTTTTTGCAACTTCAGGATATAACCTCTTACTATAATTATGGCAACAATACTATTATTTTCCATAAGAGTATCTACAAAGAATATTATACTGTAATATTCTGATACAAAACGAAATTTCTCTGCAAAGTGATTCATTCTTCATTCCCACCCCTCCCTTCATCAAAAATTGCACAACCCCTTCCACTCCCTTGCCTGTTTAATAATTCATAATAGGATGCAGAATTTAAATGTAATTTATAGTGACTCCACAGTAGTGTTTTCACTCACAGAATTTCTACTTTCTAAAATCTATCCTGCCCTTGCAAAAGAAGTAGAGCCTTTCTTGAGTGGTTGATCCATATTAGACATTACTAAGTCTCTCACATCTTTCAACCAAGCAGTTAAATGGAAATGCTGATATTCCTAGCAAAGATAATGATAAACCCACTCTTTTAAAGCATTGCAGTCAGATAGGGAACTCCTTCCACACAGAAGGGATGTAGATTGTCAGAGAACATATGGGTTCCTCCTCTAAATCTCATTCAGTGTGAAAGCAGCAGGAATTTTTATCCTTTGGCTGTCAGACATGTTCATGTGCATGGACTGTAATAACCAAAAATGCTATTCTTGATATTTCTCCATTGTTTGTTCCTTCTGTTTTTCATCTATGTTTGAAAGGCTACACTTTCACATGATAGCATTTTTATTTTCCATCATCTTCACATGAATTAGGCTATTGTACTTATTATAAATAAAACTCCTACTTAGAAAGATGCTTGATACGTGGGTTGATTATTAGCAATTAAGCATTTCATTATTACTCAGCAGTATGAGATTTGGTTGGCTAATCTGTTACTGTGTAACTGTTTCAAAATTCAGTAAAATGTTACTGTAAAAACGTAGCAATTCTAAAGAAATCTGATGGATATTCAAATCAGTATAACTGTCATCTGAGAAACAATGCAGCAAGGCTGATTATCTGATTTATAATGAAAGATGGCTTGTGGAGTTAATCTAGGTCCATGAAACGAGACATTAGGAAAACAGCTCAATTGTTTTAACTGTTGATTTTGTATTTCATTTTGACAAAAATGTACTGCATTAAGGGAGTCCTGATTAACCTCTGATATTTTACCTGAAATGAGAAAAGCATCTTACAAAACAATCAAGCAATTTTACTTCTTTATAGAGGAGAAACGAATAATTCAGCACTGAAATGAACCATTTTTTTCAGAAACAGCATTACATGAAAAGTGACAGATTACCTTTAAGGGGTAAATGTGATTTGCACAGAAGTCTAAGTAGCTAATGTCTCTTTATACCAGAAGGAAGAGTGGTATTCTTTTTCCTCACATAAATATTCCTGTAATGACTACAGCACATTTTCGGTATGTAATTTTAAGAGCACTACATGCGTTGTCTTTGTAAGCACAAATTAAGCCTCTCCTTTGGTCACCATGGCAAGCTTCTTTGTAGCAGTACAAAGGAAGACTATTTTGTGAGATCAGGGAATCGAAACAGGATAGAATACAAGCAAGCAATTTGTGTATGGATCTTGCTCCTGCTGTTATTCCACATGCCATGTGATCTATGTACATCTTCTTCCTACTTGACCCATATGCCATATGTGTATTGATGCATTTGAAGATTCCAACAATATGCTTAAGCAGTGAAAATATTTTCCTGCTTGGGGAGGTATTCTAGTATGAACTTTTCTCTGCATAGTGAATTTTTCCTTCATCAAGATGGTCAACACCTCTTTGCATGGGGATGGTGGTAGGAGATATATTAATCTCTGATGAATCCTAGCAAAGGAGTGTGTAGAGAGTTGAACTCAAACTGCTGTGGAACTATGAAAACAGAGAAGAAGAGACTGGAATCTGATTAACTTGACACCTTTCATGCCACTAAACCTCAAGTATTTTTCTCAGACAGCTGCGTCCTGCAATATTTGCTATGAGTGCCATATACAGTCCAGCTTCATATTGCAACAATACACTTTGTTCTTTAAGGGGTTTCTTTTCAGAGATAGAAAGAATGCAAGAGACCCTCGTGGTCTTTGAAATACTAGGTAGGTATAAAACACACAATAATTAAGATATCTGTCAGCACACCATTTTAGTATTTCAAAAGTTCTAGCTCACTTTCTAACAAAGGACATCAGAAACCTGCCTATCCTCGCAATATTAAAATATTACCCACTTTTCCTCTGCGTAGTTGAAAAACTTGCATTGATTATTCATGTACAGTGCCATTTTCATATATAAATAGAGCAGCCTCACCTTTTATGCCCTTTGCTTGCTTGTGCCACATATTAATCACTTCAAAATGTTCCAAAATCTAATTTGTCTTCATATAAAAGGGAAAAAAATCAGAACCAAGTGTACCAAAAGGTTTTTGTTTGCTTCCTCGCTTGACCATTTGACTGGGTGATCTTAAAGGTCTCTTTTAACCTTGATGATGCTATGATCCCTCTGGAAGGAATTCACATTCTGATGGTCTCTTTACAGCTGTAGAAAGGGAACTTTCTCTTTGAAAATTTCATGTAGTAGGCAATTTCACATAAGCTGAAGCTAAGTTTGAGACATAAAGTCAACTGATATCTCTCCTAATATAAACACCATTTTGTATAGCACTCTTATTTATTTACTTGGAGAAAAATACAAATGCTGTGGTAGTAACATTTTCACAAGCAGTTAAAGTGTGTTAGAACTTATTTTTTTAAGATTTCTAACTTAGCTTTAAAATTGCTTCAGGACATCATTTGTTGTTCAGAATTAAAATTGAGTATACTGACATATTGAGTAGGAGGGCGAGACTAGGAGCAAAGAAGGGGGAGCACTAAAGGAAAATCAGGAATTTTTCCTCCAGTTACATTTTTTTGCCCTTGAATAGTTGAAGAAAAGCTATAATTTTTAAAATAACAACAAGTTGCCTGTTTGTGCAATGGTTTCATTATAGAATTCTGAAAACAAATATATACTTCATTCTGATTAATGACAACATTCAGTGGCTGATTTCTGAAGGCTTTTAATCTTAAAAGAGGATTAAGTTTGGTCTTGCCATTGTACTTATGGTAGTTCAATAGGAGGTTTTATTTACGGAAGGAGCCTGGAAAAGGGATTGGGGAGTTGGGTGAGAAGTCCAAAGAAACTTTAGAAGGCATGAAGAGGAGATGCATTTGGAAAAAATAATTTGTGAACATGAATTAGGAGGGAAAAAATAAAAAGAACTTTAACCTGTGTTTTAAAAAAAAGAACAACAACAACAAAGAAATACTGATAGCTAGAGAATTCAATGGAAACCTAAGGAAATGCAGACAAATCTAGGTAAAGATACCCAAACATGACTAAGTCATGTTTAGAAAACTGTAATAAAGCTGCTAAGCATATGTTAAAACCAGGCAAATAAGAAAGACTACTTAGTGTTTTCTTCTGAATACTCTCTCTAGAAAGCAGTGTAGTTGTAAAAGGTACTGCTAGATTACCAAATGCACTGATTATTCTAGAACTAACCAAAATCTTTTCCTAGCCTGGATCTCGGACCTGAAAAATTGATTTGAAACATTTTTTCCTGATGCCACACTATTACTAGCCTAATTTAAGTTTCCAAAGGTCCCCATGCGCAGTGTTGTGCCTGCTACTCAAAAATCTGAGAAAACTGGCAGATGTTTGGAAGTGTTGCAAGTCTAGATCTCAAATCTCCCATCAGAATGTAGAGTTTTTGTTTCCCTAGCTCTCTTACAAAGTCACTGCAACCTCTCACACTCAAGTGATACTAGTGTTGATCCATCTGGTAAAAGAAGAGGGGATCACATATTCCATAAAAGAATGCAGTCCCTTCCAGCAGAGCCAGAGAACACTGCTTGACCAGAGTATGGCATTGATGAGATTTATCAGGTAGAGGTGCATTTGAGTGGCATCAGAAAAAGCTCCAATTCAAAAGAGTGGAATTAAAAAGGACATGGGAGGTTTTTTTAATTTACCAGATTGAACTTCAAAAAGTTTGTTATCAGTTGAATAGTGTAATGCAAAATTGTGTGTCAAAGACTAAGTATATGAAACTTCAGAGTAGAATTATGTTGTTATAAAAGGCTTTTTAAAACATATTTTTCACAAAATGCAGTGCAGTTGGTGGAGAGCAGCACGGATTGATTCATTGTAGCATGTTGTACACCCTTCTGCAGGAAGAAAATCTTATAAAACTCCTAAAATAGTGACATACTTGTATATGCTAGTGTAAAGTATGAGTAAATTAATTTTACTTTATATTCTTCAGGTTATTTGCAAGTTGACCATTCAATTAGATAATATTTTCCACTATCAGCTTCAAGAGCTTGTTTAATCAATTACAACAACATCTGTATGATCGTGGTATTCATTCTGGTTCAATTTAGTGGTCATGTATGGTATTAGATCCTGTACAAAATAATTTAGAAGTGGAATTCACAGAGTCATATATCTACCTTGTGAATTATCCATTCCTATTGTTATTGTATATGTAATTTTCAGACAATCATAAAATTATTTCATTAAATAACTCTGTTTACTAACCTTTTTTACCTGTTTTAAACATCTATCCTATCAACATGGCTGCATGCATGTATATCTTTCAGTACAGCAGTGCACATTGAAAATACAGATCTTGAAGCAGATCCAATCATCTTTTAAAAGAGTTTATTACTTTACCCTTGTTATACCAACTCTTGCTCCTGCAAATCCTTATACATCAAAACTATTTTGTGACCAAAATGAAAGTACACAGGTATTTCAGCAATAGTGAAGTAGTTCACATAACTAAGTATTCACAGGAGTAAAGTTAAGTGGAAAGTTACTATTTCTTCCAAATATACCTGTTGCTTTGTATCCTACATTCTCTCTTGCTTTGAATTTAAATGATCATTTAATTGAAACAAGGTTTTAATTAAATGAAAGTATTTCTGCACAAAGTATGTAATCTGAAATGTTAAAACACTGAAGACTTTAGATGATAAAAAAAGCTGTAGCTGCTCATAAATAATATAAAAAAAAGCCTGACAGCATGCAGCGGAAATGCTATACATTCTTGTTCTAACAAAACAAAGAGAAAACTTTCTGACATGCTAGGCTGAATAGCACATGAAACTGAAAATTGCAGGGCAAGTAAATTATTATATGACTTTGCATAGAAAAGTAACAGATCCTTTGACATTGGTTTTCATTTTGGTCATCCAACAAGACCATTTTTATAGCTCTTTAAACAGAAAACAAAAAGTTTTGCCAATACAGTGAGCACCATTATTTTTTGTGTTGAGGTTTTGTTTGTGTGCAAGACAAATGAGAAAGACTGCTTTCATTATCTTTGTAGAGAAAATTGGTTCTGTTTGAAAAACCTGAAAACATGAAACATGGTTTGGATAATTTATACAATTAGAAAGTAAAAAAAAAAAAAAAAAAGGTTCATTTTGTCATGTCTCTTTAAATCTGTACTATTGGTCTTGCCTGGCCTTTTCAGTGGAAACGTAGTGTTAGTAATGTGGGCAACCTGCTGTGGCCAGAACAGTAGTTACATAAAACAGAGTACTGGTAATGATGTCTGTGAACCCTGTGGAGATAGCTTGAAACTTCTGACAGTTGCTTAGTGAAATTAAGTATTTTTTGCTTGAAAATCTTTTTATTTCACTAATTGGGCTGTATCTTGTGGTGATGTAATACATGGTTAAAACTTACATCTGTATTGTGTAATTTTTAGTTTCAATCTCTGTGTTCTTGATCTGTTTATTTACTGAGAACAATTACCCTTTTACATAGTCTTATATATTTTCACTAGCTGAAAAGGCCCTTGGAAGTTAAAATAATTAAGTATTCTATCATACTGCCAACAAACCTTACCTGATAAAAATCTGAACATTACCTAAAAGGTAGAGTTTGTTCTACAACAAAGGTTGGTATGTGTCACTGAGTACCACAAATGGTTTTACAAGGAGATAATTGTTCCATTTGTCTTAACTCAAATAATTAGAAGATCTGGTCACTAGGCCTGCCCACTGTGCAGTATTTTTTTGTCTCCTGCAAACTGCAGTGTAACAAGAATTGTGGCTTGGAGGACATCTTCATCCCACAAATAAAGTTAGTGCATCCAGATTTAGAAAATGACAGCAGTAATATTCCCATAGTAAAGCTGGAGCTTAGCCCTGTTACACTTATTAAAAAGCCTATTCATACAAATTAAATCCATTCCATATCCTGGCCTCTGATGACAGCTCCATTTTTTTTCTTGTCTGGTTTGAATTACCTCAAGTCTGTACCCAGAAAGAATTTATCCCTTTCAAGAGACTTCTCAAACCTATAATAAATTCACATGGGTCATCCCATCAATGTGGTGAATTTGCATTATTATTTCATTATGAGAAGGAAAGAAAGAGGATTAGATCTCTTGCAGTGTTGGCAGCGCCTAAATCAACCCGAACACATGATTAAAGCTGGCATTTACGACTTTAACTGTCGAAGAAAACTAATTGTAAACTGAGAGCTGTGGATAATTATGGTCTTTTTTATTACACCGTTTTCCTCCTATTTATCACAGGATAAACTACAGACAATACTATTGTTTGCATTTAGCTCTCAGTTACTTGGATCCTATTTATGCAAATGAAAATTGATCTAGATTCTCAAATTGATGGGTCTATGTTAACTTAGTTTCAATCATGCTGTGAAAACCCTGAAAAAAGGTGACACTCTTACAGCAATATTCATGGCAGTGTATTTTGTACTGTGTCACTCATAAGTACCCTTCGTTTTTAGTGTCTTCCTGGTTAATTTGTTTCTCATGAATGCTACTGAATGAGTAAGCTACTTAAACTACCTTCTCACAGGAGATATTTTCCTTTGTCTTTTATCATTTATATGCTGCTTGTATGAAATGTTATCTCGCAGAGCTGTATACATCATATTTTAATAAACTGCTTGTACATTTCTACAGAAAGGAGTCCCTAAAACTCAGCAATAAAAGTTGTGATAATAACAGTTGTATCATGTTTTGTTGGAAAACAGCTACAGTAGTAGTTGTAATGGTTTTCTCTTCACACTGTTTTAAATTTTTTTAACCCCTTCTTGAAATGAATTCCAGATAGAAAAGATTATACATGTTTAGAGCTGGAAATTCTTGATGTTGAAGGTTATGCAGAGGAAATTTTTGCACTTTTCTGTGGTTAATGTTAACTAAAGCCCAGGACACACTGACTGGGGCATCTGACTTTTCAAAAGAGAAATGAATTTTAAAAAAAGGGGGACGTGAATAAGAAATTAAAACTATGAAAAAAGTGTATAGGAAATAAATTTATGATGTTTGACAATAAAGGAGTTATAATTGACTAACAGGTGTCTACGAGGTAGCAAATATGTTTTTACATGGTAATGTATAACTTAGTCATTGCTCCAAAACGCTATTTCTACCAAAGAGAATTGGTTTACAAAAGAGTTAACTGCATCAGTGACCTCTAAAGTGGCAGTCCTGGCTGTAATCCTTGAGCCAGGAATTCATACATCTGTAGTTACTTGATTTGGAACAGCTGTTGTCATTGTTTACTAAATTCTCTACTTAAATACCTGTTGGATACTGTGAGAAACAAGAGACTTGAAAATGGATTTTTGATGTGACAGTTTAAGATAATATTCACAGTTCCCAAGAAAAGGAAAATAGTAACAAAACACTTAGTAGGACTGATAAACCATCAGAAGCAATTATTTGAGGTGCAGCAATTATCCTTCAGAGCTTTATTAGAAAATGAAATAAAAAAGTAATTGATGGCAGCAGACAGAACAAAAGCGTAAATATAAAAATACTGTTAGGATGTAAGCAATTGTTAGGTTCTGAAGTATATGCATTGTGACAAGTTCCAACTTAACCAGTACCGACTGTTGATTCAAGTTTTTCATTCAGTCACTTTTGGGGATCTGAGCCTTAAATAATGTTTTTACTTTTGTGAATTATCTGATGGAATAGTTGCAGGAACAATTAATGCAGGCTACAATACCAATAATCAGAGCTTCTATTTCTAATCAGGTGGATTGGTGACTGAATTTATTTAGATACCGGACCAGTTGTGAGTCTTTGTTAGAGGTTAGGATTCTTCCTTTTTTTCCTTTCTCTTCGGGAATTTACTCCCATTTGTTGCTAAGAGGCAATGACGACTGCTACTTAACAGAGACAAAAGATGTAGCCAAGGAGGAGGAGTGCATCTGGCTACTCTCTGACCTGAGGGGTTTTCTCTTGGGAAGGGCAAAGATATCATGAGATTACAGGCTGAGGGGAAAGGGCCGGGAGCAGCTCCTAGCTCTCTCGCTCTCAGCATCGGAGGAGGCACAGCCGGTGTGCGGTCCCTGCCTGGACATTCGCTGCCATTGCGGAGCTTTTGTCCTCCCAGTGCTTCTTCCTTACTGTTGGGTGAGCCTTTGCTCATAAGAGCAGCTGTTGCACTGGGACCTTACTAACACCCAATCTGACTGGAAAGGACCCTCGCCATGTATGTAGGTGCTACAGAGGAAAACCAGGGACCCCGAGACACTTCCCCCTTCCCAGAGGGCATGTCTCCGTGGCTGTGTGGGGCAGCTGCTGCTGAGAAGCCCAGCTGCCGCCTCTCAGCCCTGCTGCTTTCTGCCACTGCCTCAGGCGTTTTCACTACACTCTAACCCAGTACCCCGTGTCCACCTGACCCCTGCCACTCCTGCTAAGACTGCGGAGTTTTCTGTTACACTTAGTTTGCCCGTTCCTGCCGCCTCTCCGAGGTTCCTGCTGCCATCCCGCCCCGCCGCCATTTCCACGTGAGGGAGAGGCGGCTGAACTCGCGCCACAGCGCCCCCTGCAGGCGCGGGGGAATCACCGCACCCGCCCTGCCCCGCCCGGAGCCAACAGCGCCCCTGCCGGCTGTGCCCGTAACTGCACCGAAGGGAAGGTGCCTGACAGCCGAGAGAGGCTGCTGCTGGGTTTGGTTCTGTTTGTGGTTGCTGCTGTTGTTGTTGTTTGTTTGCCTTGTTATACACATACGTACTGGTAAAGAACTGCTATTCCTTTTCCCACCTCTTTGCCTGAAAGGCCCTTCATTTCAAAGGTACAATAATTCGGAGGGAAAGGGGATTCATATTTTCCATTCCAAGAGATGTTCCCACCTTCCTTGGCAAAAAACTGTTTTTCAAACCAAGACAGTCTTCCCAAGTGAATTTTAGATATTTAACTGGGTATGATACCCAGACCAGTTAAATTAATCAAATTTAATCAGGTAAAATTTTGCCTAGCATAATTATGCTGTAGAAAAAAAAAAGATTTCTTGAGAAGCCTGCAGTTGAGAATTGTTATTGCTGTTCAATATGCAGATGTCTTTCTCTAGGAACTTGTGGTGGAGAAATCTCGTAACTCCTCAAATTTCAGGAATACTGAAGAAACAGTAATCTCATTAATAACATTATGCTGCTAACTATAATTAAGATGGAGTCACAAAGCACTAATGTTTGTAAAAAATAGTGGAAGTAAAAACACTGCTGGATGAGAAGCTGGGCATGAGCCAGCCATGGGCACTCCCAGCCCAGAAAGCCAAGTGTGTCCTGGGCTGCATCCAAAGCCCCGTGGGCAGCAGGGGAGGGAGGGGATTCTGCCCCTCTGCCCTGCTCTGCTGAGACCCCACCTGCAGAGCTGCCTCCAGCTCTGGGGTCCCAGCACAGGAAGGACATGGAGCTGTTGGAGGGCCCAGAGGAGGCACCAAGGTGATCAGAGGGATGGAGCAGCTCTGCTGTGGGGAAAGGTTGAGACAATTAGGGTTGCTCAGCCTGGAGAAGAGAAGGTGATGTAATTCCAGCCCTTCAGTACCTGAAGGGGGGGCTCACAAGAAAGCAGGAGAGGGACATTTTACAAGAGCAGGTAGTGACAGGACAAGGGGGAATTGCTTCAAACTGAAATCAGGTAGATTTACATTAGACAATAGGAAAAAATTCTTTACTGTGAGAGTGGTGAGACAGAAGAGCAGGTGAGAGCAAGGAGCTCAGAGACGTGGTGGATGCCCCATCCCTGGAAATATTCAAGGCCGGGCTGCATGGGGCTCTGAGCAAGCTGGTATGGTGGAACGTGTCCCTGACTATGGGAGAGGGGTGGATCTCAGTGATCCTTAAGTTCCCTTACAATCCAAACCATTTTATGATTCTATAAAACCAGCTAAAATGAGAAAACCAGACTCATTAAGTTACTTAGATACTATGCTAAGACTAGCAACCTTACTGGCTCCAGAGGCATTTGAGCGCTTAGAATTTATGTCAACATGATTTTCAAGATTTAAACTTTGTTAAAATACTTGTCAGCTTTTTAATGACATGACCTTCAGGAACTTGGTTGGAGAAAAAACATAGAAGTGAATATTTACAAAATTAAAATATGCCAGGAGTTTAAAGTAAAACTAAGATAATAGTGGTTTTATCTGCAAAGACAGACTACCAGAAAAACAGAAGCAATACATCTGAATATTATAAATTCTTCAGGCAGTTTTTGGCATAAGGATACAAAGCTAATGAAAGAAATAAATATCAAAAAGAGATACTAATTTTTCATAAACTGTATGACATATGAAATAAAGATATATTGTGCAATTGGTATCTCACCAAAAAGAATAGAAAAAAAATGAAGACAACCTTAAAAATGTCCTATGTAGAGTAGAATTCTAGAAAATGCAATAGGACTTTAACAAACCATAGAAAAATTCTTTAGGATACTAATAAAAACACTATGAGGCTACAGTCTTTGAATACATGAGAAATTATAAAACAGTGCTAGTACAATGTCTTTGAGAGACATTATGGCAAAGGATCTGGCAAACTTCTAAACTGTCTAATAAGAAAAGAGGTAAGGCTAAAAGTGAAAGACAAAAGTTTTAGTTAGAAACAGTTTAACAGAAATAGGTAACACCAAATACACAAATGAACTTTGAATATTTCAAAGGTAATTGAATATTCAAATACACAGAAAAAAACAATCCTAGATTTTGCAATGAATTTTGGTGACTTCTAAGGTCCCTAAATCATAGAATCATTTGGGTTGAAAACGATATCTGAGATCATTTAGTCCAACTGTTAAACATGCATGACTAATGTTAAATAAATTTAGGGGTGTCCTGATAAAGAAACAGAGCACTTGAAATAGGTGGAAGGAATATCATATGAGGTGAAAAGCAGGTCTATAGAAGTCATTGGCAGCAAAACTTTGCACACTCTGCAGATCAGTGGCCTGAAAGAAAGAATACAGGCTGTGTTTTCAGAAGATCTGATTTCTAAAGAAAGGTGAAGTTTTGTGTTATGATTCACATGAATTGGAGAAGTGAATAGGAAAGGAGAAAGATGTTTTAGTTCAAGAGATTATGAATTAAGAAAACCCAAACAAAACAAAGCTTTTTCTAGTGATGATACAGTAAGAGTATCCATCAACAGAGCCTAGAACAGAACTGTTTCACAGAAGATTGCAAAATAGTTGACTTGAGATCAACCAGACAAGGCAATAAGTTACTATTGTTATGAAATCAATAAAAGCTGAGAGTGTATTTTGGGTTGCAGCTCTGGTACTATCATGTAAGAGATAGCTTACAAGTGAGAGGGAAACAAGAAAATTAAGGACAATCAGAACCTTTAACATTTTAACTATACAAAGGTCATCAAAAGAATGGTTACAAGGGAAAGGATTCAGCTATGACAGGAAAAGTAAATGTGTAGGATTTGTTGATACGCTGATAGAACTTGGAAAGGATAGGATGTGGCAGCAAGAGTTAGTAGACATTAGGTGAGTAGTTTTTTTGAAAACAATATTTTGCAAATTTGGAAGTGATAAAAGGAAACAATACAATGTGGCGAGATTAATATTTGATTTCAGAGAATTTTTCACTTTAAAAATTAAGGTAGAGTAATAAATTTTTTCTGGTAACAAGCATACTGAGAATTATTGTACAGGATGATTGTTTTGTTTAATTAAGGAGGAGGAAATTAATGGTAAAGGGCTTCATATTTACTTACTGGAAGAATAGGAAACTGGCAGAAATTGGCAGAACATCTATCTACTAGGTGATTCATATACTTGTACTGCATACTTATGATTTATTGAGATAATACCTGTGATTCAAAGTCTGTTTCAGTCTGTGGAAGGGCTTCTCCTCCTGTTCTTATAGACCAGATGTGGTAACTCTGGCTGTCTAAACAATTGATGGGAAGAAGGCAATAACTATATTAGTTCCTGTTCTTCTGTCCCCAGGATAGAGTGGCCTCAAACACTTTCAAGAGTCATATGGTGAGAGCATATAACCATGTAAATATAACTGTGTAAATGATGCTCTTAAAAGATTCCCCAGAAAAAATACTGTTCTCTGTTCTCTCTTTTTCTCACTCTATCCCCTTTCCCTTGCCTTGCCTTGCCTTGCCTTGCCTTGCCTTCCCTTTCCTTCCCCTCCCCTTGCCTTCCCTTCCTGAAACTTCTTGAACCTTCTCTTCCTTAACCTTCCCTTCCCGCACCTTCCCTTCCCACCTGGCGCTCACCCCTCCCCCTCCTCGCACCTTCCCACACCTTCCTAAATTCACCTAAATCCATTAGGTTTAAAACAAAACAAAATTAAACAATCCTATGGAACCCTTTTTGGTATCTTTTTTGTTGAATTTTTATTTTCATTTCTGATTCTTCAACTGCTTTGCCAGAAACTACCGTTTCTCCAGGAAATAAGACGCTCTGATTTTTCCATTCTGAGTTAGCAGATTATTGTAAAACTCCTTCAGCTCATTTAGAATATTCAGTTTTTTCCTGGAGAATACACTCCAGTGTTTTATAGAACCAGTCTGGTAATTCAAGCCTCTTAAATGAACTTTCTTGCCCTGTATGTATCAAGATACATAAATACATCTTTTTCTGATGAAAAAGAAGGAGTAATTCCAATAATAAACCTTATTTTCCAGATTTTTCTCTAAACCACTAATGTTTTCTTAACTCCAGTAGAACCCATTAAGGGTGTGTCAGCAAAATGAAATAAGATTTAGGTCTCAATTTTTCTGCAAGACAAATGCATTAAAAATTATGGTCACAAGTTAATATCAACAGAAGAAAAAGTGTTTATGCATTAGAAGCATGCGGAGTTCTAACAATAATTTACAGAGGCATTTTCACATTAAAAAATGTATCTTACAGAGCTATTTAAATTACAAAACATCAAGACTTTAGACATTTGCATTCCTACTATGAAATTGTCTACGTAAGGTCTTTGAATGTTTTACATCATAAAATACAGACAAGTCTGTGAAAAGCAACGAATACAACGATGACTAAGAATTTAACCCAATATAGTTTTGGTCTGAGTCCTACCTTACTGACTGAGATGCATGCAAGAGCAGTATGAACTCAATCCCTAGAGGAAATGTCAGGGATATCCAAACAGCCATAATGACAGCAGCCTTTTTTGTTCGATTTTCTGATTGTTGTGCTCCATCGGTGTTTGTGATGAATGCTCACTAGCTGTGTACAGCGTGTTACTCCAGTAGTGCCTTCCTTCATGAGATTTATAAGTTAGTGTAGCTTTTACGTTGTCTGCAAAAAGCACCTCATTATTCAGGTCATAAACTTTCTTTTAGGAGATGTGGTAAGAAGTAAACTCAAGTTTCAGGAGAGTATTATCTGGTTGCTGTTAATTACTGCTTTGCTTTAAAGACAAGACAAGACTTTAAGCAGAAACAAAAAAGCCCCAAAAAACAACTGGTCTTGGACAGCCAAGAATTCATTAAAACCAAAAAAAAATGTGGCAGCAGGCACAGTTGCTAGTTCAAAATACAGTTAAAAATGCAGGA
This sequence comes from Lanius collurio, assembly GCA_020086605.1. Lineage (NCBI taxonomy): Eukaryota > Metazoa > Chordata > Aves > Passeriformes > Laniidae > Lanius > Lanius collurio. Next base: position 1,121,658 of record JACBWW010000044.1, on the reverse strand, counting down.
GCAAGGATAGATAACCTACCAACTGAGAGAAAAACTATCCACTATAAATCATCTTGCTGTTTAAGGGGACATGACATAACTTGTTGCTTTCTACACCACTAGTAAATATAGTATGCAAATATTTGTACAAAACTTGCTGTGTTACCTGTAAAATACCATAGAACTAAACAGAATATAAGATTACCACAAACTATGTTGTCTTTTATTATAGTAGGGTTTTTTAGACTGTTTCTATTTCCTTCTTTTTATATAAAGTAATAGTGGAGGAATGTTAGATGGCAAAGCTTAAATAATTAAAACAAAGTATTAATTTATTTACATTCTCTGGAGCTACATTACAATGGCTTATCTTAGTCATGGCAATATATCAGGGTATGTGCACACAACAGCACAGATACCAGCACCTGAAATCCACTCTGAAATGTGCTAAATTTATGAATTGTAGACGATCTTTGGGTTGCAGCTAGCACAACTCAAAGAAGTCATGAGTAGGCTTTGCTTTCTGTGCCAGTCTGTGTTTCTGAATCAGGAACAGAAGACAATCACTGAGAAAGATTTTAATAATTGTGTCTTGAAGTGGCACCAATTGCAGTGTCTAAGTTTTCATCGAAAAATATTGGTTGTTGTTCTCTAATGGAGTTTACAAAATTGACTTTCTTCCTATGGAGTTTACAAAATTGACTTTCTTCCTATGTTCTTTTCTGTCTGTTTTACTTGAAAGGACTTAGGAACCTTTATTTCCCTGTGTTTTCACAAGAAAATAGCCCTAAAACCTGGGACTGTTTTTAAAGAGGACATCAAGAATATTATATGATGTATAATACTTCTACATGAGGCTAACGACTTTTGAAATTTCCTGGTTTTGAGGCCATTTTCTCATGATCTGTCTAAATGAGATCATAGCTACTAGCTGAAGACACCTGTTTGCTGATCTGAAATCCTGACAGACAGTGATGACAAGCACTTCTCTGAAGTTCTTTATGTGCCGTCCTTTGAGACAGTAATTTCAAGTTTCTAGCTGTGAAACAAACTTTATTACTGCTGGATATGAGATAGGGACACTCATCATCACTCCTATAAAAAGCTGTTCTGAGAGTTTCCCTCAAGCCAAAAGAGCAGAACTACCAAAGTTTTTCTTCTATCTCTGCAAACTCCTCTTTTTTTTTTTTTTTTGGAAGGTTAAATCTGTCATTCCCAAAAAAAATTTTGAAAATGTGACAAGCAAATACCTAGCCCTTTGTAAAAGCTCAGGAAACTTTCATTAGCACAGTGCAGAGGTGGAATGATGCTAAGAGTCCTGAAAGCACCAAGAGGACACTCAGGATTTGCATAGGATAAAATTAGTATTTTTTTTTCTTTTGTTTCCCAGTATGATGCTTTAGAGTACTTTTGCAAGATATTGGATCTAGATAATGTTCTAGAACTAATGTTAACTTTATCTAACATTACTAGATAATGTTCTACTACCTTTCTTAACTAATCTTCTTGATTTTCATTGCAATACATACAGTGTTTTCCACTTGCAGTGTCTGAAAATTCTTTATTTTCTTCAACTACACAAAATGCCACAGTGAAAAAAAAAAAAAAAAGTATTTTGACGAAACCAAAATTATTTTACCCTACGACTTGTGGATGACTGCAGGCCTCCAAAGTTGTGGGAGAAAATATAGAGAGGATAAAAGAAAAAGAAAAAAAAAACAATCTGGAGGGACCATCTGGTAACTAAAAATGGCAGTCTTACGGCAGGTGCCAAAATAGTCTGGTCCTCCTATCACCTTCAGGATGAAACTATAAATATACTTTCGGTTGTCACATAGAAACACAATATCCAAAAGAGAACTTAGTGAACTAGGACATGACCAAAGTTCTCACCTCCTCAATCCACTAGAGTCCATGATACAGACTGAGTATCCTCTGGGACCCGATTGTGAATTGTGAATTGAAATTAATCACATGACAGAGTAGGCACTGCAGAGCTGGCAGTGATAGATTCCTCTGAAATGTGGGTTGGTGGTGTGGTTTGACACTGGCCAAATCCAGGCACCCACAAAAGTCACTCACTCACCCTCCCCTGCCATAGCTGAGCAGAGGAGAGAAAAATTTAATGAAGGCTTCATGAGCTGAGATAAAGACCAGGAGAAAATACCCCAAGGGCAAAACAGGCTCAACTTACAAGCACAAAGTGAATTTATTACTAACAAAATCCAAGGAGGATAACAAGAAGTAAAAAAAGCCCTTAAAACCATCTTCTTTTCCCCCCAAGTCCTCCCCCCTTCCCACCAATAGAGCAGGGCATGGGGATTCTGGTCAGTTCATCATCCGAGATCTTCCGCTGCTCAAGGAGAGGAGTCCTTCCCCTACTACACCTTCCCCTACTACCTTCCCCCAGGAAACTGTTTTCCATGAACTTATCCAGCATGGTTCCAATCTCATGAGCAGCAGTCCTCCAAAACTGCTGCAGTGTGAGTCCCTGCCCCAGGCAAAGAGTTCCCCTAAAACTGCTGTGCCGTGGGTCCCTCTTCCACGGGGTGCAGTCCTCCAAGGACAGTGCTCCACCTGGAAACAGGGGTCCCCTCTCTCCACGGGGTCTCTCCCTGGGCCACAGCCTCCTCCAGGCATCCACCCGCTCCGGCATGGGCACCTCCCCCAGGGGCTGAGGGTGGATCTCTGCATCCCCGTGAATCCCCCAGGCCTGCAGGGGGACAACCTGCTCCTCCGTGGTCATCACCATGGCCTGCAGGGGAATCTTGGCTCCAGCACTGGCAGTTCCTCCTCCCCCTCCTTCTCCACTGACCTTGGCGTCTCCATGTTGTTTTCCTCACATGTTCTCACCTCCTCCTCTTCTCTAGCTGGAATTATCACTGTGCACCCCATTTTGTTTTGATTTTCTTCTTAAACATGTTATCACAGGTGTGTTACCATTATCTCTAATTGGCCCAGGCTTGGCCAGTGCCACGTCCATCTTCAGAGCCATCAAGGTTTGGCTCTGCTGGACATGGTGGAAGCTTCCAGCAGCTTCTCACAGAAGCCACCTCTGTGGCCCCCTGCTACCAGGCTGTGCAAAACCAACACAGTTGGAAGTCTTGAAACCTCATCAGTATGTTTGTTTTGTGCTGCTCTGTTAGCCTCCTTCCCTGTTAGATGTCTCGTTCTGACACTGCACAGTCCGCCAGTCTTTGGCATTGCCTAGACTAAGACACTTTAAAAGCATTCCCACAGAAGGAGATGTCTTGTTGTTTGCAGAAATTGCAGATTCCAGTGGCCAAACAATTTGTGTGTTTTCCTTTATTTCTGTTCAGTGGGATTATAGGGTGATTTGGGTTCATATAAAAACCCAGTGTCATAGATATATATTTCACTTTTAATTCAGAAGGAATGGTTTGCTTCCCTTTTTAAAAATATAAAATAAAAAAATTGAAATCAGTATGTATTACTTCAAATACAGACAGTTAAGGACAGGTCTTTTCCTCCAACAGAAGTCAAGTGACTGAGGTTTTGGTAACATCTTTAATTGACCCTTTTTTCCAAGCCTCTGCTGTATTGTAATAGACATGACACAAAATCAGCAAACAAGTCTTTCAGGGGGCAGATTCTAAGAGCCACAGCCTTTTTGCAACAAAGTCTATGGTAGCTATGTCTGCTTGCATAAATAAGGTTAGTTATTAAAACCTTAGCTCATATTAACGAAGTTATTTCCATGTACAGTTGTCATTGCTTTCAGTGAAAATTAGAGCCATAAGTAAGAATTAGAACCTGAATACTTTGGCTGAACTGGACCTGCCCCTTCTCTTGTCTTCTCTTAATAGCCAAAAACACGCCTAGTCACGGCTTTTCTGAAAAATGAGCATGAGCAAATGGCTCGAACTTTTTGCTGAAATAAACTCCAGCAAACTCAAGTGTGAATATAGCGGAAATGATCTGAAAATATTAGTGTTAGTGGGTATTTTTCATGCTGTAGCTGCTTCTGTAAGAGGGCAAAACCCAAAAAGATATGAAAAATTAAGATGAAAAGAAGAAATAAATTATTAATAAACCAAAATACTGCTGCTTTCTCTGTGCACATTTTCAGATCTATTGGATTTTTTCTCATTGTTCCGCATAAATTCCTTCTGACTGTACAATGGACTTCAGCAGGGCCATAGCTTTCAGGGTCTTGATTTTTCATAATTCACTCAAATGCCAGCTCAATGACATTAAGTGGAAAAATAGAAAAAATGCCTTCACTTTTCCGCAGAAACAATTTTGAAAATCCATTTACATGGAAAATAAAGAGGCATTTGCCCAGTGCAAATGTGTAGCTGAATACAAAAATCTGAAAGCATAATATTTTATTTTTCCAGATAAAACAATACAAACTGTTATTTACTGCCTGAAAGGGCTGAAGAGTTCTGAGTTCCATGGAAGTGGGCTGTTTCTCTAATTTACAGTATGGTAAAAATTCCTTCTAAACCCACTTTTGCTTTTTTCTTTTTAAGAATATAAACCTTAAGCAGAAGCCTTTATGAGAGAGTTTTAAAAAGTAAAGACTTAGTATTTATTAAATAGGCTTTTATTTCTATTCACTCGTGCTTATGCTTCTCAAATTGCTCACTCCTTGAAATGGTGGTGTAAGATTTTCACTGCTACAAACTGTTTACCACTTGCCAAAGTGCAGTGCTCAAGTGAGTGTTCTGTAAGACGTTTTGCTGAACAATTATCAACAACAGAATTAAGGCAAAAAAAATAATTTTTATACCAAGAGGAAAGCAGGTAATCTGTGCTAGAAGACTAAATCCAAGAAGACAAGACAATGTTGCATGTATTTAATAAAAATATGCACAGTGCCCAGCCAGGAGAACTCTGATGATGCGACTTGAGAATACAAACCTGTCTGACTGGCACCAGTGAAAGTATGTTTTCGTGGTTTAGATATGTCCTCCAACTGCCCAACTACAGCAGACCAAAACCTAAAAGTCTGTAGGGTTTCTTGGAAGTCAAAAAGGTTAGAGTTTATTTCCTTACCCTTTTGCCAGGTGGACATTCATGCTTTAAGTTTGTATACATCTCTTGCTAGGAAAACTGAATTTGTTCAACTGCAACACGAGTACAGATATAGTATTTACTAAGTCACCTTGAGGGAATGACAGAAGACCTGACAGACAAAGGAGCTCTGTCTACTTCGGGTTCTTATATCTTTTCTTTCTTTGAAGGACCTAAAGGACGTGATCTTGTCTTGCAGTTTGTAAATTCAGCCTTGTGTGTTGGGCAAGTTTTGGCAGTAGGTCACAGGAAGCATAAAGGAGACTACTTTTAAAGGAACATAAAATGTCAGTGTCAGTGCTCTAATGAAATTCAACAGAAATTCAGCTTTACATGTCCACAAAATTATTTTCTCATGATGTAAAAATTAAATATGTACTGAAGATGAATTAACTTCCTGAAACTGCCAAAATCCGATTGAAGGGAACAAACCTCTCCCAAATTACATTCACTCAAGTGTTCTGTTCAAAATTTTGCATAATCCATTTGTATTCACACAAACAAAATATGGAATTGTCTCCTAATGGTGAATAACAAGTACTTATAACACAAAGGAATAAAATATTTTATGTGCCTTCCTGGGATATTGCTTCAGCCAGCTGAGAAATGGTCACATCCCAGCATGACACATGCATAATAATGTTTGTTGTTGTGATTATAGAGTGGTATCATGCATCAGTAGAAAACTGAAAACTTGAAAGTGAGAAGTGTCTCTTCTATTCAGAAGAGATAGAATATGAAAACAGAATTAGCTGATGAAGAATATCTTGAATTGATGATTGTCTTAGCATTTTTTTTTCATGGTAAACAGAGCCCCCAACATAGTTTCATAATCCTCTGTTAGTCTTTTAAATAAAATTATTTTTGGAGACAATTTTTATGTCAGTTCATCCTCATAGTCCCTTGTGGCATTTTGAATTATGCTAAAATCAGTGATTAAAACCAAAAAATTGCTGTAGTTTTTTTTTTACTGTTCATCCACTTGCACTGGGAAATTACAGGAAACCTTGTTCTCACATACAGAGAGAAGCCTTCAGACTCCAATGTGTGTTTTGTAACAGCTAGAGTACCAGAATCCAGCAGTTTTGCATGTTTTCTTTCATATTTAAGCTGTTTTTCTAGAAGTCATCCCTACTTGAGCTGGATGGTCTTCCTGCCTTTTTATTTGTTTTCCATTAGGACATTTGTTTGTCTCTTTTCTAGAGATGACAAGGTGATCATTATTTAGCCAGACACTGCAATAAGCAGGTATTGAATACATTATTGCTTACTTTTTTTCAGAAATCTGGAAATGTAGATGTTTTCAGGCAGCACATACAAAAGTTCATCAGTGCTTTCATCTGGCTCCATCTAGATTGATATAATAACTAAATGCAGGTGTCAACATGAATCAGGAAGCAGAAAATTTCTTTTGTGGCTTTATGCCTGCAGCAGAAATCAACCCTCAAGAAGTCATGATTTTCAAGTGGGGTTGCTTAAAGCTAACAACCCAAGCTGGTAGTTAAATTACAGGATAATATTTCTAAATACAAGCTATTTGTAAGCAGCTCTTTCAATACTTTGCAAAAAACCCATAGTTTAAAGCAAGAGTTTAGGTGTCAAGCTAGATCATCAGCATAAGATACAACCATAGAAACAGTCTTAAGTTCTTTTGAAAGGCCCTCCTGTCAATCTTCATGAATGGACACTGCCAACACTTTCTAAATTACTTCAGGAAAAGATGTGATCTGTAACACTGAAAAACCTGGCTCAGTCAAGGTTTTCCAACTTTTCTGTTTTCCAACTTCTTTTCCTTCTGTCTCGGAAAACTACACTGAAAGCTACCACCAGTACAATTTATTACTGGGTTACAAAGATCTTTTCACACTGTGACCCTAAAACACTAACAATGGTCCAAGGGCCACAGCCCTTTTGAGACATTAGAAAAAATACATGATGGGCTGGGTTAGTGTGGGTCTCCTGGCATATAAAAGCACAGAAAATTGACATGACACCAGCTTCCGCTCAGTCATATATAGCACAGGTGGCAGCTGCTCCAACAATTTCCACTTCTCACTCTGCTTGCTTTTCCCAGCAGTGGCAATGGCAGAAGTACCATGATTCAAGCTTTAAAAAGCATGAACCTCTGGAGAAATCTGGCACAAAATGCTATTGTAGCAATTCAGCTAAAGGCAAAGCAATTGCTGCCTGCAGTGGTGCATTTCTACCTTGATGAGCTACTTAGAGAAATCAGAAAATATCCATCTGAAAATCTATAATAAAAACTTTTCACTGGTCTGATCTTGCCAGTTTAGCCTGTTGGATTGCTCGTTTGCACATCAACAAGCATATAGATGTTTAGCATGAATGGATATGTTTAGCATGGCAGGAAATATTATAACAGACAAGAGATTCAGATTGCTACTGCAAAATGCAGAGCATCTGGCAGATATGGAAGTGAACTTGCCAAGAATGAATTAAAAATATGCATATAGTTCTGAAATTGCTTTGCTGCTGGCTTATAAATCAGGGAATGATGAAGGTACATTCTACTGTAGGGTAGTAATTATTAACTTAGATCTTCTCTTGCCTCCTTGCCCCATTTGATACTCAATTTATTATGTTTTACTCTATTATAATTTTATGTGCTGGATTAACTAATGGTCTTGCATTATTACAACACATTAAGCACTAATGCTTCTTATTTGTTTACTTTTTTATTAGAAGGAGTCACACTGGGTACGAGTTTCTATGATATCCAGAATTGGAAATTTTCAGCTTTACTTTCCACACCAAAGCAAATACTTGTAATACTTTTAAACAAAAGAAGAGATGTACTCCACCTTGAATTAAGTCAGTAGTTTTAACCAGTTCCATAACATCTTCCACAATTGGGATTTGATATATATTGAAGCTTTGGACCACCCCAGGTCCATTCAAAAAGCAGCAAAAATAAAGTTCTTTTGACGTACTTTGTGAGAAACAAGACAACTCTTGTTTTCTTAAAATAAAAATAAAAATTTATTGAAAACAAGGAAATTAACAAAAATAGTTAAAAAATTAAAATGGGGATCCAAGGGCTAAGTCTAAAGGCCCCAAGAATGCAGGCGATCCAGAGATCTTTTGGCCCTTTCAGGCTCTGGACCACCAGAAAGGAATACTGGCAGTGCTGAGGTGACTTTAGTTAATCTAAAGTCAATTATTTATGATTGGCTTCTTGTGGAAGCTGGCCTATACTCAGCACTCAGCTCTGCCAATGGCTAATTCCAATCCGCTCACCCCCTCCTGGCTCTGTGCACCCGAATTTATGGTGCCTGAGCTCCGCCCCCATTCCTCCCACAGCCCGCCCACATGGTCCAAGGTGATAGATGGGATGTAAAGGTGAGATAATCTCAGCCCACCGATGGCTCGCTGATGTCCACAGGGTGATGTTACGCTTTTCCAAAGGCGGGAAAGTCCCCTCATTGAAATTCAGGTTGGCATGGAGCCGAGTTGCAGGGTAACTGTCAGGAGCTAAAAATAGTCTGGGGCAGTTACGAACCTGGGTTTCTGAGTCTATCCCAAGGTTAGGTTGGATGTTTAAAATCATTTGTAGAAGCATAAAACATACTTGTAAAAATACAAACCAATCATTTAAACACTCTTGGAACAGTCAACAATGGTGTAAAAATATGAAACTTGCTGTAAAACCTTCAGAACATTATTTGTATTTAGACTGGGAACTAACAACCTGGAAAATCCATTGGAAAAAGGGATTTTGAACTGGGAACTGCATAATCCTTTAATAAAAACTTGGGTAATTGGTATCTGGGCTGATGGGTCATTAAAAAAAGAGTACAAAACTTTATTAACCGGGGTAATTAACTGGGAATTGATTAAAACCCTTAATGACACTTGATATGCAAAGACCAACATTCAAATTTCATATATGACAACTTGATTTATACAGACCAGCAAATACTATTGTGATAACAAGAAGTTAGTGTGCCTGGTGCTTCTTTTGGGGTGTGTTCCAATATGATATTGAGTCCATCATTTGCTGCAGTTTGCAGTCTACTCTGTGAGCTGGACTTTATTTATTCTTGCATTGTACTTCCCAGCCTGTTGCCAGAATTTATAAATCTCTGTAAGCTTGAGGTTTTCTACCACAGTGAAGCCAAATAAGTAAGACAAAAAATATAAATTACAGATTGGTCATCATTAAGTTCATTAAGTAATGAGAAAAGGATATAAATAGAAAAATGGATGGTTCAAAGATGCATCTCAGGGTCCTGCTTTTTGCTCTATGACAGCCTGTTTGACTGTAATGGCAATTGTGTACCCCAGTACTTCCATGTGATGAGAAGTGCTGAATCATAGGAACATTATGGCCATGGCATTCTAGAAAACACAATTTTTCCAAGTATATTATCAGCAAAAGAGTGTGGGTTTGGTACACCTAACCTTTCTTGAGACAACATGAAATTTAAATAATTCAATTTTGCATTCAGGGTAATGAGGTATTTCAAATGTCAAAAACCCCACCAAAACAACAAAACTAAACCCTGAAAGATTGTTCATGTCAAAACTTAATTTATTGTTATCACCTCAATAAAGAAGAATAGGAAAACAAAGAGAGGAAAATTATGTTACTGGCCTGCTAGCTGAGGAATATGCACACTGTAAACATTTAATTGCTGCTTATTTATCAGTGGGACTGATTATTTTTCCTTTCTGTTATTACAAGCAGCAAATCATAAGTGAGATTTTAAAGAGGATTTGGAGAAGGCAAAAACTGTAACTTCATGAACAAGCTAAGTCACAATACAAAGGGAAAATCATGAAAGCGGCACCAAAATTAGTGTCTGTGTGGGAAATGTGTAAAGCATTAATTTATTAGAATTAAAATGATTAGTGAAGTATGAGGAATAAAGTAGAACATGAAAAGAGGTGAAGGTGCATATAGAGACTTTTTATGATACAGAGGCTTAAAGGCCTGGAAAGACAGTCAGATTTTGTACCAGAGCCAAAGACTTTTAGTCTTCTTACACTGATGTTTTTGAGAGCTTAGCAGTACTACAGAAAAATGTCTTTCTGAGACTTCTTGTCCCCTTTCTTTTAAAATACACTCCTTCACTATAAAAGCTATTGATAGTATTTTTAAAATAGAATTCAAAATTTTCATGTAGTAATTTTTCAAATCCAAATGGATTTCTCACATAAAATGTTTTTTTAGGCATCTATACCTGACAAGTCTCCAAACCTCACGGGATTTATTCTCTCTAAAATAAATAATATACCTCTTCTAAATGAAAATACTATCACGTTATAAATCCACATATCTTCTACCCAAACACAAAATTTTTTTAAGGGGGATAATATTCCTAGGTGTCAGATGTAAATCAAGGACTTTATTAGAATAATTGGTAATATATGTTGAGAAAACAATGTAAATAATGTCTTTGGAATCCAAATCTCCACCCCTCTATGTACCAACTGCACAGCCATTTTTTTTCTCTTTGCAATATATTTTATCAAAATACTCTAATCTTTGAACAGTGCTCACCTTTGATTTGCAAGATCATGTGAAAAATTTATACTGTGCTTTCATGGGGATAATAGGGACTGCACTCCTTAGCACCCTACCATGGTACATGTCCCCATCCTTTGAGTTTCTCTCTTCCACCATGAACTCTCAGAGAAACCTTACAGGAAACAGAATGGAACCTTTATATTTCCTCCAATGACACTTGTAGAAGAGGAGGAAATACTAAATCTGGCAACAGGCACTTCTGTTTCCAATCAAAGAAAAGAGTGTGTTAGGAAAGAGGTGAGATTTATTGTGTCTGGTTTTCCTTGTGAGTGGTTTTACAGGCTCTTTTCAGATGCCAGTAGGAATCACCCTTTCTGTTGGAGTTAGTGTTAACTTTCACGGAGAAACCAACAATTTTTCTCCTTTTACATGACTCTAGGATTTAAGAGTCTAGAATTGATTCCCCAATAAAATGATTACTATGCCTCTGGTTTGAGTCTTTTTTTGTTTTTTTTCTGTTTTGTAGTGGGATTTTTGTTTCCTTCACCTCCTCCTTCCCCCCAGCCCCTAACCCCCCACCCTGCATATTGCATTGACCAGTTCAAAGTTCAGGCATTCAAACAAGTTTGAAATTTTCATGTAATGACCAGAAAAACACTTCTTCTCTTTCATATAAGAGACTTTCTTCAACGTTTCTGTTTAAAGAATGTGTGTTAAAATAGAATACTTCTTGAATAACAGCTGATGAATAATTTTACTTGTTCAAGTATATCAGGAATCTGGCCACTGAGGGATCCAGTATAAATTCTGATTTCAACTAAAATTCCACAGAAGTTCTCAAGAGAAATGCGCACAGCAACACTTCAAGGCACAGTTATTAAGTCATGCCTGTTCAAACAGAAGTGTACTCTGACATGGGCAGAATGGAAGCTTTCACAGCTAGACTTCCTATGGCAGGACTGCCAACTTAAATCCTCTTTGTTATGTCCAGACTATTCTAGTTTGCAGACATCTGACCCAGTCTCCAGTTTATGATAGATCTGAGGTTTAGCTAGAGGCTGTTGGGAGTGGAGAAGATGGAAAGCCAGCTAATGAAAGGGAAACATTCTTGGAGAAATGGTCCAAAAAGCAAGTTGCCAAAGTAAAAGAATCACAGTTATGTGCATCATAAAGAAAATCACAATACAGTAGTTCTCTCAGTTCCAGAATCATCTTTCCTTATTAAAATGTTAAGAACACGTAACATACACATACACATATACATTCATATACATACACATTAAAATTTCATGCTTGCCGGTCTGAAAATATGTCAAGGTACAAAAAATATTTTCTTTTCTTTTTTTTTTTTTTTTTACATATTGTCGCTCTAGGACATGAGAAAGAACACATATACATGAGAGATTTCAGAAGGACTAAAATCTGTCTATGTTTATTAACTTCCAAATTTATAGATTTCTTAACCAGGACAAGGATTGGGTGAACAAGATCACTTCCTCTACAAACACATTGGCTACAAGAGATGCCCACCAGGGTATTTTTGTCATAGTGCAGGTATGTAAACATTCTTACAGTTAGAAAAACATAGCTAGTGTTTACATGAAAAACTGTGAGAACTCTTTACTCCAAAAGTAGAAACATCAGAAAGCTGAGAGAACTAGGCAACAACATATAAGTGTTAGCCTAGAAAAAAATACCATAATAGCTCTCCTCATTATCTGTCAATTCTGAAGTTGAAAAAATTGTAGAAAATCAATTTTTTATATATTTAATGTTAATTTCTGCCCATCACATGCAAACACAGAAGAGAAAGATATATATCTGAGTATGCTCATGCTTTGTTCTCTATCAGAAAAGAGCTGCCCTGTCCTCACAGAGCCTAGCACTGCCTTTCCTTCTTTGCAGTGTAACTCTAGGTATACATCTGGGATACAAACAGATCTGTTTTGTCATAATTGCTTCTAGAGGCAGTGGAAATAACCTGTTCTAATGGCATTATTATGATGCAAAGGGAATTCTGTCTTTTCCTTTCGGCAGCTCTTCCTGCTGTAGGGGAGACTCTGTACAGGGCCTGCACCAAGAATTACAAGCAATAATATTAAAATGCTTGCCATGTAGGGATAAACTGGATAGTTTGATGGCCAAATATTCACTAGCCCCTCATCTATGCTGTTGAAAAGATTCATATGTAGGCCAGATAGGACAGGGGAAAAAAAATGAGTGCATAAAAAGGTGTAAGTTAGAAAAGTTTTTAAAAATTGTCTGATTGGCAAGGGAGTACAGTTGGGTAAACCAACTTACTGAACTGATCTTTAGTTTCCACATTTTTTCTTTTACATTTTGTGAAATTGCTACAAACAACGCTCACATTCTTTTTGAGTTCAAATGTTTATTTTCTGTATAAGCCTCAAACTATTATGGAGTTGTGTAAAACCATTTTGAATAAGCAGCCAAAATTGTTCAAATCCCACTTACCCCACAATGATATATAATATATGGCTATCACATTTTCACTACACAAAAGCTTTATTGTGGGACGTTTTTTTGTTATTATTATTTCTTGGTATAGCAGGGGTCTAAACAGACCTTTTGCTTAAAAAATTGGCCAAAGAATTTCTTAACCTAACTTTTTCGTGGAATTGTTTAGAGCAGAAATAATTTAAATCTAATCAAATCAACAATGGCAAGAAATTGAGGTTTTTTGTGACCATTAAAGTTATTTTTCACCTTCATCTTGACCATGTGTCAACACAATAACATTATATCTACTTTGCAAAGATTTTGTTTCTATTGTGCATCTCAAGTATTTACAAGTACATGTCTTGTTTTTCCCACTGATCCTTTCTGGAGTACAATGAGTGTGTATGCTGCACGGAATCCAGGCTTTTGTTAACACCATAGCAACAATAGGGAGAGACCTAGGCAAACATAGAAAATATTTTGCGCTTTTAATACGGCAGCCAGTATCCTTGGTGTTCTCACTAGATATGGGAATAGGACAACACCTAGAAGCATGTTTTTCACTGAACATGCTTGAAGGATGGCACCCTAATGAAGTACTGAAGTGCTTTGATTTCAAGCCATTGATAAAATATATTAGTTCATTCTACTTACTGTTAGTGCTCCTATTTCTTACAACTCTGAAAAAGCTACTCATTGTTTCTTGTGCCCTCAGTGCCTCAAAATAAGGACACAAAAGAAGCAGCTGGGGCTCAAGCCCACAGTTCTTAGTACAAGGCTGATTCTAGTGATGTTGAACACTTTTTTGCAGCAACCTATTTTTTACTACCAGAGATAATTGTCAAGCTAATCAACAGCAGACTACCTTTTATTTTGCAGGTTACAGTCTGATCATGTTTTAAAGAAAAGTCTAACACTGACCTTCTAAATATCTATTGAAATTATTAATTACTAGTTCTAGAAAAAAATATGTCCTACATTTTTTTTAATTTTTTGCCTTTGCAAGACTTGTATTTAACTATAGCCTTTGTGACAAAAAACATCAAGACATTCTCATATTTGGGAACTCAGTATTCAGAAAACCATACAACATGATATTGATGCACTTTAGCTGCTTTAAAAATATATTTTAAAATATTTAAATATTGGAGGAATTAAAAATGATATGCAATAGACAGCTACACAACCTATTCAGCTATTTGACATATACAGATTTGTCTGTGTTATGATATGTATTTTTCATAAAAGAGAGTGAGAATGAATTGGAATAGAAAACTCACACTTATTTGAACGGGGAAAACGCTACTATACTTTACCATGAGGTTAGTGGTCAAGACCTGAACAATTTTATCACACTTCTGCACAGCCCAGCAGGATTAGGACACCTTTCTTTAGGACAAGGCAACTTATGCAAGACACAGTCTTAGCTTTGTAAGGAAAACTTGTTCTTCAAAGTACTGACAGTCCTGACAGTTAGTGGCATAGATTCCTTATCTTCTTTCTTCTGTGATTTTGGTTTTAATCTTTCTCTTCAATGTTTTCCATAGGCCTTAGTCTTCAGGGAGAGATTTCCTAACTTGTGCTGCTGTACCATGCAACCATAATATATGAAAGTTTCTGGCACTTAATAAGGAATTTCACACTTGTGCCTTACAGAAAGAGATTACTAAAGAGGTTTGTATTTTTTCTGGAGAAAGGACACAAATGATCTCTTCAGACATCCCTTGGAACTATAATTACATAAATGGATATATTTCCCCTTCTATTTTTTTAAACTATTAAAACTTTAGGGTGTTGATGGATAAAGAGTCTCCTTTTCCCCATTACTGCCTTAACTTCATTAAGACTCCTTTCTTTCTTTCTTTCCTTCTTTCTTTTCTTCTTTCTTTCCTTCCTTCTTGACTTCTTTCTCAACTTCTTGACTTCTTTCTTCACTTTTTGACTTCTTTCTTGACTTCTGTTAAATGATTTCAAAGTCTTTTTGTTTCTCTAGCTTCCCCGAACTTCATCTGCATCTCTAACACTTGGCCTTCCAACAAGCTTTTGCACTGCTCAGTTACACTCCTATCCTCTAGTGTTTTATCTGTATTTTGTCTTCCTGCACAGCCTGTCTCTTGATCATGTATGAGTGGCCATCTCAACTTACTGGATGTCCTGCCCTTCCTCCCTGGGCTGTAGCTAGGTGTCCCCTTGTCTTGGTTTGAGACAAGTTTAGGAGGAAAACTATCTGGAATGCATGTCTCCCCCAAAGACAGGTTTTCGGCACTCCCTCCCTCAATGATGCAGAAGGAATTTCTTGGATGAAAGCGAAAAAGCCTATTTATTTAACAAACAAAGCACCAGAAGGGTACAGGAAAAATGAGTAACTGTTAAAATATTAAACCTCCTTGATGCAGAGAAAACTGGTGGATTCAGAGTTCTTTTCTGTAGCTGGCTTGAGCCCTCCCTAAGTCTGAGGCTGGGATGCAGCATCCTCACAGCCTCCCTGCTCATCCATGGGGTCCAATGATCTGGTTCTCAGATCACAGCTAGGCCAAACAGCTCCAGAAGAAGAGGAAGAAGGAGTTCTGGAGGATTCAGGTATGCAGTCCTGGGAAAATTTCTTGCCTCAGCTGACAGGCTGGCTAAAAGCAGGAAGGTGCTGCCCCAGCCCTGCAGCAGTGAGAGTGTGGGGCAGTGTGTGAGTCCTTGAGCACAAACCAAGCTGAAGAATTTGCCCGGCTTCTCTCCCCCCTCTCCTGGATCCACCTTAAAGCTATGGGAACCATTTATGGCCATAAAGCGATGATAGGGAAATACAGTGTTATTATAAAATCACCACAAGACACCCCTTTGTTTTCAGAAGTTTGAATCAAGCCCATTGTTCTTAAAACAATTATTCAGTTGGTCCACTGAACCAAAAACTAATTTGTGAGGTATTTGGAATTACATAAAGTGTAGAAACTGTGAAATACCTCTGGAGTCCAGGCTTGAGCTAGATGGTGAGCAGCTCAAATATTTCAGTGCTACACAGATCTATTGAGAGATTATGGGAGTTCAGGTGTTCTAAACACTGACACTTTTTCGATCTGGTTTTGTATTCAGACATACATTCAGTGCGTCCATTACATGTCTCAGAATATTTCAACATAGCAGAATCTCTTAAATGGTCTGTGTGCTGTAGCTACCACTTCCAGACGTGAATTGCTCCACCTGGCTATATATAACCAGGTGGGTGTCTGTTGAGGTGCCCCTCCCCCGAGGTCCTGGGGAGAGGGACCCTGGAGTGTACGACTTGTCCCCCGTCCCTGTCCCCATGTCATGTGTGGCCTGTGCCTGTCTTCTGATTGGTTGTTGGGGGCTCCACAGGCTCAGGAAGAAGGGGGCAGTCTCGTGGTTGTGAGGTCAGTCAGCCATGGGATCTTGGCCATGATGGGGCTGGAGGGAAATAAACATCCATCAACATCTATAAGTTATAGCTTAATATTTCCCTCCTGCTTGTCTTGCTGAAAAGCTCTTGTTGCAAGTTATTCCCCATTACAACAAATGGTTGGAGAATGCTGGCAAATGATCCCTGGAGAATGTGATTCGGTGATTTTGTGAGTAATCTCTGGATATCTCTTCTTGCTTTCGTTTTGCTGTCCCATCTCTGAACGATGGAGGACTCAAGAAGGACTCATGGCTGTCTGAACCACAAAGAGACATTTACTTTAAACTTAAAATGGTTCTTGAACAGTGATATGTAGATTTTAGCTTAATTCAAGCTCAAAAAGAACTAAGACACTTCCTGGCATGGTTGTTTAAAAACTTCTGTGTTTCTTGGGATTTGATTATTACCAAGGACTTTTGGGAGAATGTTTGGACACAATTAATTTCCAAATGAAAACACGTGCCTGTGGAAGAATATTTCTGTGAATATTACCTGATTACAGAGTCGGCTGAGCAGTGTCGGCTGTGTCCCGCTCTTGTCCCAGCAGTGGACAATGGAACGCCCCATGAGGAACACGTGGTCGAGCAGTGCGCGCGTTGCAGCAGGCTCCTCTGTTGCCCCACAGACTGCACGGCCCCGGCCGCGGGCACCCAGTGCATTGCAGGTGGTGGCAAGGGAGCTCCCGCGTGTAGGAGGGCCAGTGAAGCCAGGCACAGCAGGAGCAGGGCTGGCGTGGGCTGTGATGGCTGTGGGAGAGGACCCAGAAGCAGTGCAGTGGTGCGGCCCAGGCAGTGTTCACCCACTAACACCGTGCTACGTGAAAATCTGCGGTGTGCCATGGGGAGCTGGGGCAGCCCGGTTAACGGGACGGTGCAGTGCAGGGCCACGCCGAGCCCGGGCAGCCACGTGGGAGCCCAGCAGAGGCGATGGTGAGCAGGCTGTGGCCAGAGGCAGCAGAGGAGCTGGTAGAGTGAAGCAGCACAGCACGGCCTGGCCCACGCAGCCCCAAAGGCAGCCCTGGGAAGCCAGAACCATGCAGCGGGAGTGCTCAGACCCCTACAGAGGCAGCTCCAGCGTGAGAGAGAGCAAAACCCAAAGTGAAAGCAAGAACACAGCAACCCTGAAAAGTGTTACAACTAAGGTTTTGGGGACTGTGAAGTGGTACAATGTAAAGAGTAACTACGGTTTCATAGTTAGTAATGATACAAAAGAAGGTATCTTTGTGCATAAATCTAGCATTATAAAAATAACCCTGAAAGGTATGTTCCAAGCTTAGGAGAGGGAGAACAAGTAGAATTTAAAATTGTACAAGGAAGAAAGGGCCCTCAAGCAGCACGTGTTACAGGCCCTGGGGGTGTTCCTGTGAAGGGTAGTAGATATACTCCAAATCACAGCAACCCTAGACAATATCCCCATAATCCCTGTTTTTTTACCCATCCTACCTTTCCCTCTTATCCCATGACCTTCATGACATATATCCCCAGTATATGTCCAATCCATATTTGCATCCGTGATTCCCCTCACATCCATTTGCCATGAACTCCTTTGCAATGCTAATGGGGGGATGAAAAGGAGGGAGGGAAGAAATTAATTGTCATTGTTTTGAGTCCAACAGGTAGAGATGGAAGAAACCCTTTCCTGCCTCAGTTTCTCCATGAAGCATGTTCAGAGGGTTCTGCCAGACCTAAGATGCTCCAGAGAAAATCTGTTTGGACATTTGGGGACTCAAGATAGTGGCTTCTCTTCTTTTGAAATTGTTTTTGTTATGTTTATCCAGCTGTTTCCATTGTTCCTTTTATTTAAAAAGAAAGGGTGAATTGTTGAAGTACCTCTCCTTCTGATGTCCCAAGGGGAGGGACCCTGGAGTGTACGAGTCTGCCCCCCTCCCTGTCCCCATGTCATGTGTGGCCTGTCCCTGTCTTCTGATTGGTTGTTGGGGGCTCCCCAGGCTCGGGAAGAAGGGGGTAATCTCATGATTGTGGGGTCAGTTGGCCATGGGACCTCAGCCATGATGGGGCTGGAGGGAAATAAACATCCATCAACATCTATAAAATTTCCTTCTTACTCATCTTGCTGAAAAGCTCTTGTTGCAAGTTACCCCATTGCAACAGGTATCCTATCTTGCCTGCTTCAGTCAACATTTGCTTGGGATTTCTGCTTTGTATTGCTTTGGGATGTGCAGCAGTGTTTCATATGCCCTTATCTAGCTTTCTTTATAGATCTATGTTTTTCTATGTGTTAGCAGTTCACAGAGTTAAACCCAGCTCTCTGATAGTTAATTTTTCTGGTGTCTCATGAAGAAAGTCTGAAGACTCCGAAGACTCCTTATGCAGGAATAGCCCTCAAAGACTACAATGTTAAGAGCTTGTGGAAGGATCTGAAAAGACCCCACTGGGTAAAAATGGTTGGCTGGAGCATTAAAAATTATTTAAAGAAAAAGAAAACAGAAGCAGAATGCTTGGTAAATGAGAGAATTTTTCTACAGAGAAAGTGGTTTGGACCAGCCTGAATAAAATATCATGTTCTTGATTTTAAGTAGCCAAGTCCTATTGTATTCAAGTCAGAGTTCATCAGAGCAATTCTTGACTGAAGTCTGCATTGGGACCTCAGAATGAAAATATTCTGAAGAGAAAGGCTGGTATAATATTTTCATAGGAAGAATATAAGGTATTATAGCTCCACAATTTACATTTTCAAATAGTAAACCACAATCATCTTTAGTTAGACAACTTTTGCCTTCTTCCTCCTTAATTTTCCATCTGGAGGCTGCAGTAAATGATAGTAATATTGAAAGCATTTAATGGCATGTGTGATTAAATGCTCAAAAATCTTTCTGCTGGTTGTATTTATAAACACCTTCTGTAAATGCCAAATGTATGTGTGTGGTGATTCATTCGTCACACATGCCTAATCATTTTTTTTATTCATTTCAGACTTCATGGGAAAGGAATCTCAGTATTTCATGCTGAAACCCTATGTCTTACTTTTATTTATAGAATTCAACTGTATCGTGGTCTTGCTTTACTTCTAAGAACAGTTTTTCAAAGGAAACAACACCATATATAAGTCCCTTGGTTTATATGCATTTTTCCCCTATTGCCACTGCTAGGTCCTACCTTATTTTTAAAGTGAAACATGAATTGACTAGACTAGGAGCCAAATCCTGTACAGCAAAAGATACAGAAACATCTCACCAGCCTTGGAATGGTTATATTCATGGTAACACAGCATAGCAATTTTATTCTCTGATTCTGAGAAGTATAAGAGGAAGATTATTCTTTGTTTCTAAATAAAAAAGTTGTTTGGGCTTGTTTTTTTTTTTTTTTTGGTCTTTGAATCCAGTAATATCTTGCTTATGCCTTTGCACATTGGACTGTCTGTGAGAGGGGCACAGTTTTGTGCAATCTCAAATTCAAAGTGTCTCAGAAAGTCAATGACATCAGGTACAACAGCTTTCAGCAATTTCAAGTTCTCACTAAGCATTAAACCTGCTTATAAAATCTATTACCTCTAGGTTCTGGTAATGAACACACTCAAGTTCCTCATGTTGATCTTCAGTGGTCTCATTAGACTTGAAAGCAGATTGTCGCAGGGATTTAACACTTGATTCTCAAGATTCACTGGAGAGGCAAAGGCCCCCACCAACAAAAGGGGAAAGAAAAGCACTAATGTTCTCTTAAAGAGAGACATTCTTAGATCGTGACATGGAGCTTCTCTCTCTACAGGCATGAAAGATGTTCAGGAAGAAATGTAAACATTACTTCTACATAACAGTCTTTCTACTAATTACTACTTCTAGGAACAGTGGCTAAATAATGATAGATGCAAAGCCAGAGTGAAGAGAAAGAAATGTAAGCCATACACAGTTCCCTAGAAAAAACTGTGCAAGAAAAGGAAATAAAGATGTATCTGTTTTTAGCCTACATTTGGCTTTCTGTAATTTCCACAGAGCATTCAGATACAGCAGTAATTAATAGCATGATTTAGGCTACACATCCTTGCAAATAACTACAGGAACGTACAGGAGGAACAGGTTATGGACCGCACACACAGCTGTAAAATCTCAAGACAAACTGAAGGCAGCTACGAAAGCGAACAAAAGCAATGACCTTTTCAATCCAGTTGCATTTCCAAAATAATTTCTGCTTTATGAGTAACTATTAACTACACATCCAGAGCAATATTAACAAATATAAATCAATTTTTTCTCAAGGACCAACTATAAAACTCGTATGTGTGGCTTTTATCTTTAGCTCTTGCAGTGTATATACCATTCTATACATACATCTATTAACTCTAGGCATTTAGTTATCTTGAGATGGTTTTTGTACTCATCAGATTTCTATTTAGTTAGATCAAGTAGAGAAATATAGGCCAAATATAGAGGTAAATCATCTCTATTTTGTATGAGGTGTTGACACTTATTCATTTAATGTTCTCATGAAGCCATTCAGGGAAACAGTTTAAAAATACAAAATCAAATCATTGGATATTAACATTATAACAAATTCAGATAAGTTATCACTATGAAGTGTGCAGGGAAATATTGTAATAAGAATGACTTTGTGAAGATGTATGGGCTCAGTACATTCAATGAAAAACCTACACCTATTGTTTGCTTTTTGCTTTAAAGCATGATTTACTGGTTTTGTGGGGTTTGTTTTTGTTACTTTTGTTTTGTGAAAAAAAATAGTAACTACAGTCTACCTTACAATTTCCTTCTTCATGGTCACAGTCAAAATTCTAAAACAC
>JACBWW010000044.1:1052119-1100127 GCA_020086605.1 Lanius collurio | reverse complement strand
GGAATAAAAGTCACTGCTGGGCTTAGGCTGCTCTGTCCTTTGGGGTTCAGCCTTTGCAGCCACACAGAGGGTCACAGCAGCCCTGGGGTGACCTTGCATTGCCCATGAGACATTTTAATCATGACCCTGAATCTTTTCGTACTGGATATCCACTGTGCTGAATTTTTTATTTCCCACAATATCTGATGTTACTTTCAGATAAGAGGCCTACCAAGCTCGCCGGTGATCACATATCTTCCTCTGAGGCTCACAGCCATCTAGAACTCTTTCAAACATTGAAAACAGATTAAAAAAAAGGCTAGCCTGAAGCATGATAACATGGCAGTAACTACCAGGAACAGTTGCATTAGGTTCCTAACTTAAGATTCCTATTCAAGGCATCACTTGAATGAATTTTCTTTAGGGAATTTTCTTAAAATCCATTTTAAAAAATCCATTTAAAAAAAATTACCTTGGCTTCTATGTTTTTACATTATATTTCAAATACAAGTATTTATCTGAGATCAGTCTTGATTTTTCTAGCCTATTTTAACTTCTCTTTTTGCTGCTGAGAGAGGGTGTGAGTCTGTGGGTGTTGAAACCACTGGCTGTGGTTCTTGTTAAGAAAAGTGAATGCTGAAATTTGACTATGTATCTGCATTTTTGAAGTAACCAGTCTCCCTTTACCTGCAGTAACTTAGGAGTATCAGCCTGGGATGTTTCTGTCTTCCCTATATGAGTAAGTTTACCATATAGGGGACTTGAGGAACACCTTATATCCTCTTTTCCAATTTTAATGCAAAGTGAGTGAGTGCTTCAACCGCCTCAGTGCTCTATTTAACTTACACATGTGGCAACAGAAGAAAAAGTGCACACTGTTATTTGTTTTCACATTGGAAACAAGAAGAATAGTTCCTAAGTAGAAAATTAAATCAAAACTGAGTATCAAAAGCCTTTAAAGGCACTAAATACTGAACAGTTTTCCTGCCAGCTAGCACTATCCACAGCCAGTACATGCAAACATAAGAACAATGGGCAGGCTTTTTTTATTATGAGTGCAGGAAAGAACATAAAGAGGCAAAAGCAAACAAATCAAAGCCAGGGACACTTACCTGGAAAGGGAAAGAAATAGATCCTGTCTAAATACATTTTCATCAGTCAACTATTTATTTATTTTTTGAGAGAAATACATCAAAGATGAAAGATATTTATTATTTAAAGGAGATATTCTTCTGGGCCTGCAGTCCTTGATAGCAACCATTGTTCCAGATGGAAATAAATAAGTAAACAAAAACCTCCAGCTGATTAGGAAGGATTGGAAAAAGCAGCCAGGAAGGGCACTTTGATAACTTAAAGTCTTTGCAATAGTATTCCTGCATCTGCTGCACTCTGATACTTATTTTTATTCTCATTTTATTACTCTCCTTTCTGCTCATGGAAGGTTATATTTTTCTATAATTACCACAAGCAAATCTTTCTTTGGCAACACATATAGTGATTAATCGCATTTTTTTTATTGCAGTAGTGGGTGGCTTTTGCGTATCCTCTTTTTATCTATAGCCTTTAATTTTCTGTATTACAGGCAGTACTAAGTAGTTTGCTTATAGTAACAAAGATAACAATTAGCTACATATGTTACTGATCTGGAGCTTTCAGGCTGCCTGTGATCTTTTTGGGGCTGCAGTACCTCTTCTTTACAGTTTGCGTAACTATGACAAAAAAGTGAAAGAAATACCATCTCCCTATGATAGAAAATTGTCTTTATAGTGTGCAAGTTAGAAATAAATTCTTGCTTCTCTGTTCTAAAACTTGATACTGTAGTAACTTAAACACTGGATGAGTCATCCTGCTCATTAAAGCTGGAACCATCATTGAAAATGGTAATACAGAAATTGCAGTCCTCCAGGGGAGTACAGATAGGGAGAAGCAAACTGCCTGGTAGCTGGGATTTAGGCCAGATTTGGCTATGAATTCTCTGGCATGACTGTAAGCCATACTGTTCTATTCAAAACAGGAAAGAAATATTCAAGATTACTGAAGTTAGGCTTTGAAAAGCATAAGTACTGAGTCATTGCTCTGTGTATGATAAGAAACCACAAAATTCAGTGTGACCTATGTGGTTTCATGTATGTTGTGTTTGCCAACAGTATGCTTAGAAAGCTCTTGCACAAACCCTGAGGGTTTAGGCAATTTCTCCACAGTACCTGGAGCGGTACTTGGTCAAGGCTTGTCCATTTAAGATGCTTTTCCTCCTCCACTTCCATCTCCTGAGAAGCTTCATGCATATCTCAGAAAAATGAACTGTGGTGCAGGGTATTGCAAGAGCAGCTGAATATCCCAGTGACCACAAAGAAATGGGACACTTCTTAGATTACTGATTTTTTCTTACAGGTCAGAAAGATTATAAAAGACTATTTGAAACTGTGGATAACACGACAGTGATTAAGAAGAAAATTAAACTACAAGAACATTTAGTTCTACTGTTCTTACACATATGAGAATATTTCTCAGCTTCCTATGCTCCTTAGTTAGCTCTGAAATATCTAATGAGCTCTGGTGCGTTGTTACAGGTACCTCTTTGTTGTAGCTATTGCTGAAGATGACTGCCAGAGTCACCTGCAGCACCTGTGGCTGACCAGGTCCTTCTGCAGCTGTCCGCAGAGGTCTTTCTGTGTTCACAATTTCAGATTCTCTAGACTCGTTTTATGTGTTTAGATGATGGGACAATCCCCAGAAATGTGGTTATTACATTCATTCCACCCCCACCCCCTACAACCAAGGTCACACTGATAATTCCATCAAACAACATTTCTGTGGATTTTCTAGAATCTGAGGCAGTAACAAAAACCCCACAAACAGCTAGAAGACACACAGGTAAAACTTTTTATTGTGAGAGATATGAAATACAGAGTCCTCTCAGTGATGAATCCAGTGCTACTTTTCATGGCATTAGGTAAGAACTGAACGTGATATAACAGTGGGTGAATTTAAGTACATACTATTTGAACTATGTTTGCTCTTTACATCTCTGTGCATACATGAACATTTCAGGAAGAATTGTCTGGGAGATTCTGACACCATGCTTTTTTCCCATATGAGTCAGTAGCAAGCAAAACCAACTTCAAACGTTAATATTCCTTTAAGGAAGAACAGAATTTGCAAGATTTGTCCTCATTTAAGTACTATTTAAATATAAAGAGCAATATCCTAGCTATGAGACTGTGCCATCTGAGGTTTGGGTCCAAAGACTTGAGGCTACATCTTAATAAGACCATCTGGAAACTGAAGCTGTTTCAGAGTAGGGATATCCACTTTTCGGTGCAGTTTCATGTTAATTGTAATCAATCAGTGTGTGTGCTGCACTAGAAGCTTGTTAAGTTTCTAGTTGAAGGTTGTTTTTAACCTGTAAAACTCTAGGGCTAAGTTGCCTGCTGCTGGTTAGTATTTCTAGAATTAACTTGAGGGTTTCATTCCTCAGAGATTTGGTACTTGGTTACCTCAGAGAGGTGTACAAAGTCTATTTTAATTTTATCAGCATATGAGAAAGAGGCAAAATGAAAGATTTAGTATGAACAGATGTTGTGATCACTTTTATGATGAGGTCAGGTAAATGTCAGGAGTTTTTCTATGTGGGTTTACATCTGATAGTGTGATAGATAATCCTCACAAAGGTATTGGGGAAATAGATGGTCCCTTCACAGAAATTTAGACAAATATGTAAATTATTTCCAAGTAAATGTTTCCCCTTGAAAACTAGGATGGCTATAAAAAACAATGCAGGTGCAATTTCTAGCTCTTTAGATTCCCAAGTCACCTGGTGAAAGCTTTTCAGAGAAAGCTCCATAACTGCATAAAAGTCTCCCTTCATTATTTGGGGAAACTGTAAAACTGAACCACTCACTCCATATATTAACTAGAGGACTAAAAGCAGTTTTTTATCTAAAGGAGTAGAGTAGATCTGATTCTTATATCACTAACATACAGATAAATAAGGAGTAATTTCTCTGAAGCCAAGGGTGTAGTGCCATTTTAGAAAATGTATAAAGAATTGTCAGAGAAGTGTCTGGTGTACTGCTGTAAATACTATGCAGATCTATTTGCATACATAACGTATTTCTCTGCAGGGTCCAACACTGACTTTTTTGACCTGCCCTGCATAAGTACTCTGTCTATTTAAATAAGGGATAAATAGACACACAACTCCATATTTGTCATTGCATTCAGTATAGATGACAAAGGTGACAAAGTAAGTGCATTAGGAAAAAATGCCTTATGCAAAATTCCATTTTATTTTTATTTATAAGTTGAATCGCTATAATCCTTAAACTTCAGGGCCATGTTGTCCCTGAGATTTGGGAAATGAGATGGGAAATTAATATTTCATTTTAGATGGCTCAGAGTTTTTCAGTGAAGTGTAATAAAATAATGAAAAGGAAATGTAGTCAGCTGATATATACAGTTGTTTGCCCTTCTGAAATACAATTGAATTGTGCAATGCCTGAGCAGTGTCAGGGCAGTGGAGCTGTTATTAATGGTGGTATGCATTTTACTGGGAGGCAGTTCAAATTACACTGTGCAGAGCTCCAAAACTGTCCGTGCTGCCCTCATGGTGAATCTGCACTCATTGCTTTAAAAGGATCTAAATTAGGTTGCATTGAAGGCAGGGATTTCAATGCCTGCTCCTCTGCATTGTAGAGCGTTCCAGTGAATGTGAAGAAGTATGACATTATGGCACATAAAGTGATATCAAGGTCCTATTTTCTGTTTTGTCCACTACCTCTGAGGTAGTGTTTGCATAATAATGACTTGTGACTCTGCATAATAATGTTTTTCCAAGAAGGTTTTGAAGTGGGTGCTTATTACATTAAAGAATCCACTGCATGATGTCTGCAACAGAACCCATTGATGCTGTAGTGGATGATATTCTGCATCAAAGGGCATTTTAGTTTAAGATATGTATATTTACATGTTTGTTCAGTGAACCAGAGCTGAACTGAATTCCTCTTTTTTTTTTCTTTGTTTGTTTGTACAGTGAGTGGAGGGAAAAGTGTGCAAAGCTTTATTTTATGTTCTTAGTATACAATTCACAATATTTAAGCTCAGTAAAGCTCAGTGTTACACAAGTGACAAATTTGCATGAAAGTGAGGCTGAGAAGATAACTTTCTGATCTTTAGGTGACAGATTAAACTTCAAGGCCTTTTATAAGACTGCTGTCTCTATCAGCTCAGGCACTTCCAGCTCCTTTATACTGTGTGTAAGGCATGTAACAATCACCGCATTAACATAAATACTGACCTTTTCAGACTGTCTTCTAGATCTGTTGCTGAGCATTTCTTACAAGCAACTGTCTGCAATGACCCACAGAGGACTGAGTTCATGAGTTACTGACTTCAGCTAGAGAGTCCTGGTTATTCATTTTGGTTAGCACTGGCTTGTCCCGAGATTAAACTTTTGTGCGATTTCCCAAGAGGGTGTCTATTTAAAAAGCTCGCCTGCCTATCTTTCACATTCTGTTGTTTGTGTTTGAAGACCCCATCTGTTCAATTAAGGCACTGCTCCATTCTTGTTCAGTCTTGTGAATGAAGTAGTGAATGAAGTAGTAAGAACATAATCTCTGAATTCACCCTGGATTAAAAGCCTGAAATAACAGAACAACTTTTTTTTTGTGTGTGTGTGTGTGTGTGTGTGTATGTATGTGTGTTGAGGTGTGTTTTTGTGGAAGGGTGACTCCTGGGGAGAGATGACTCATCTAAGGAAGTGGTCCACAACTTCTTCAAAGAGTGGCAGTGGCTGGAGAGGTATTGATTCCTCTCTCTGGTGACCAGTGGTAGCTAGCTGTTAGGGGAAGTTCAAACTGGATATTAGGAAGAGTTTCCTTACGGAGAGGTTGGTTGGGCACTGGAACAGGCTCCCCACAGCACTGAGCTCATCAGAGTTCAAACAGCATCTGGTCAATGCTTTTGGTCATATTGATGCTCCTGGTTTAGTTTTAGGTATTCTGTGAGAGGCAGGGAGACCTTTATCTGTCTCTTTCAATTTGAGAAATTCTGTGATCATATGAGTCTATATGATAAAAAAACCTCTAAAATTGCATAGTAATAATTTCCTTCTTCACCTTATTTTGACCTCTCTTTAGAGCAAAAGGAATAAAGAGTGCAAGAAGAAACATTCACCGTAGTTTTAACTGTTATATGTATTCAATTATGGCATAAATATACATGTATTTAATGGCATATATTTTATAAATATCTAATATCTGACATTTAATGTATATTACATATATTTACTAATTTATGCTAATCTACTAATATAGCTGGAATATTTATATTTATGTAATTCAATGGTTAATTGTCATCCACGTTATTGCAGCAGGGGGACAGCAAACAAATTAGGAGTACTGAAAATATACTGCAAAGACTGTGCTAAAAAAGGTGCCATGTAGATGGCAGTTTCTGAAATTCTAGATATATGCAGCCTCATAATGATGACCCTTCTGATCACCTGGATAAAGATAATGTGGTCCTGTGTTCATCTTTATCACTGATGTGCAGGAATCTGTACTAAGTGGTTAGCAAAGGTTTATTAAAAAAATCAGCTCCACTTCTGTGATGACAGGCCAGGTACCTGCTTTTAAAAGTATGCTTTTGGTAGTTTGACTTTATTTTAGCAGTGTGTTGACATCCCAATATGAGCATTAGCTTCCCTTTCTTCTAAATGGAACTATTGACGAACTACCTGTGTCTGCTTGCAGTAGAAAATTACAAAGACTAAAGCTATAAATAACTGCTGTAAAATGCAAAAAAGGTACTTTTGTTACTAAAACCATTTGAGTTATCTCTTAATTCACTCCTACCCCTGCTTCCTAAGGTTGAAAATTATGCTGTTATTATGATAAATTAATCTTCATTTCAGTGCATTCAAATTCAACCAGCTTAATCAATGTTTTTGTGTGACAAAAGAACTTCAGACATCCTGTCTGTACTTGTCTCTTTCCCATTAAGTCTATACTAATGGAGAAGTCTTTTAAAAGTTATTGGCATATAATATCAGATGAGATGTCTGAATCAGCCAAACTAGACAATAATCAATTTAGAATAATTGACAGTGCCTCTTAAATAAAGTCACAATGCACAGCAAAAGAGTAATTTTTTAAAATACAAAGAGCAGAGGGAGCATGGAAGTGCTCTGAAATTAGCTCAATAGGGAGATTTCAGATTTTAGAACAATTATGTAACTGCTTACTTAAGAATGGAGAACTGCAGAGGTAAATGAAAAAAATAGCATCGAGCACAAACACCTTGTAAACCAGAAGCATCTCTGAGTCTTTTCAAAAACTTACTAGGTCTGAATTTCTATATGAAAAATGTCCCTATTCCTCAATGACTTCACCTTAAAATGTCTCATCAGAAACTTTCAGGTATTTCTGAGCAACAAATATTTTCATGTGCTCAATTAGACAGTCCTAAGAGATAAGCAGACCAATGTTTTAAATACATGTATGCCATGCTAAGACAATATTTCTTCCTGACTTGTTATTGTTTCTTTGCTTATTGTTCAAAACTAATGCATGGGGGATTGGCAACCTTACCATTTGTACATGACAACTTCTGCATTCGAACACTGTGGAATGCAAGTTCATTGCTGCCAGTGCTCTTCATATATTCTTTCCTTCCTTCTTTTCTCCTTCTGGCTCTTTAATTTTGAACCTAGAATCAGCATTCCATGATGAAATTATTCTGCTGTGAGCACTGCAACTTGGAGCTGATTTCTACCATTTAAAAAGCACCACTTTCTATGTAAAAAATATTATGTATCTTTACTTTCATAGTCTTCAGTCACCTTATGTTTCATTACAAACCACTATTTTCACAAAAGAAAAGAGAAAATTAGAAAGATACTTAGTATAAGGGAGTGTGAAAGTATGTGGGATATGTAAAATAAAACCAAACTCTTAACTAATACATAGAAAGAACATTTTATGCCTAACAGAGAATGATAATGCCTCTTCAAAACAAGGGATTTATATCTAAATCAAACAAAATGAAAGATAATCTACTGATTGGTTACAGCAAACCTCATGTAAAAAGACATTTTGTTAGGTCATTTTCTCCTTCATTAGTGGAAAAGAATACAAAACTTCTAAATTTTTCTTTTTTTTGATATCAGAAAAAGACAGGAAGATATGGGAGAAAATGAGACAAAAGACTAATAAAAATCAAATCTCATACTTTTAGATATCAATTATGTCATTTATTTAGAGGCAGTAACAGTATGAAGGGTTCAGTTTTGTTTTATTTCAATTACATTTGTTTAATGATAGAAAAAATACCAAGGACCCGCTACCCTATTGTCCATGTACTTCAGGAGAACAAGACAAAATACAGAGGACCAGTAAAATACCTTCATTCCTGAGCAAAGCTCCTTCTCTGTTCTTTTCTTCCACCTAAAGATGCAGGAAGAATTATGGAGAGTATAGCCTGCCTCAAAGGGACTTTTTATTTGATGCATTCTCTAAGTACCTGGAAGCTCATTGAGACTTTCATACAAATTGACATAGCCTTGGGCTTCCCTAAGCTTAGGAGATCAAGGCTGCCCTGAATTAATAGAAAATACATTAAATTTTATTTCTATCCCACTAGCAAACCTCTTGCCTTTGGGGAGCATCACATTCAAACATTTGAGTAAGAGCCAGCTCATGCCATGTCAGCATGAAGAAGAGGCAGAGAAATCTTAAGCTCGTCTGCAGTGTGCCCAGCTGAAGATGGGATTCAAGAGAAGGTAAACGAGCAGTTCAGGGAAAGTTAAAGGGGACAAGACAGTAGCATGCCAACACAAGATGTATTCCAGTTGGATGTTTGTATTCATGGCTCTGGAAACAGAGTGAGCAGCGCTTCATTGTAGTGACTGCCATCTTGTAAATGTCCTAAAACACATTTTTGAAACCTTCTTAGTTTTTAACCAAAATTATTCTCCTTTAGTAATGTAGTGCAATGACTAGTAATTTTGTAGGGAACATAACGCATTGGTACTGTTGTAGGTACTGTTGACTTCAGCATCTTATTATACATTATTTAAACAAGAACATTTACATTTACAAAAGCTACATTGAATCTTATGACAGGAGAGTACATGACAAGGGTGTTGAGGTGGTTATTTAAGGTGTTTTTCCCCTGGGTTGGAAGCTTCATGGACAAGAAAATACTTATGCTATCCGTGATGTAGTCCTGCCAGTTTTACAAATTGTATGCAAGTAACTTGCCTTAATTTCTTTCATGAGTTTATGTAAGATGGGCTATAAGAAGGATGAGCACGATATGCAAAAATCTAATGTTTGAGAGACAGAGTGAGAAAGAAAGAAAGAAAGTAATTTCAATATTATGCCATGTCTGCTGGGTTGGATTAAAAAAAAAAATGTGAGTGCAGGTTTTCCTCCCCCGTAGTTAATCCACTTCTGTGAATGTCCTGTGCAGTATCCTTTCAAGTAATATGCATTCTTATTTTTTTCATTAAGTTCTCTTCTAGAGGACAATGCTATATAGTTGACAGCAAGGGAGCTTGTGGATTAAACAGACATAAGCATTAAGAGCTTTCATACAGAATTAGATTTATTTTTCACAGACTGTATTTTGTAAAAGCTCAGATATATCCAATATCTAGCTGAAGAGAGTGCCAATTTGTGTTCTTTATATCCTGTTTACCAGATGTTGTCTGATATTCAGTAATATACAGTTTCTATAGCAACTGTAGGAAAACAAGGTACATATATTACAATACTAAAGAAATTAAAAGGACAAACTCCAGAATATTTGGGGGAAAAAAATATGCACAAAGCACCTTAAATAAATGTAGATGCTAGCATCCTGCACTTGCATATATATGAGACTGCTTTTGAAACCTTTTAAAGCAGGCACAGTTCACCTGATTGAATTTAGGCAAAATACAAAATATGTCAGAAGTATTTAATAACCGAATATGCTTGCATTTGTGAAAATTTGCACTGAGTTCATCTGAGATTGAAATTGAACCTGAAGATATGTTTTCTTTCCACATACTTGTTCAGAAAAGCCTAAAATAAACAGCCCATGAAAAGAGTATTCGTATGGTATAACAGAACATCCTAGGCAGTGCCCAAAGAGGATCCTTTATTGGGTCTCAGCTCTTGCCTGCAGTCCAATTACAGCCCCAGTAACAGTGTCTGCAAAGGAGCATAAAAAATTTGAGTCTGTGATATAATTAAGACAGTGTGGCTTCAAACAAGGATGTGCTCAGTACCTGTCAGTGACATAATGACATAACATGCATTGAAATAGTCACTGAGACAGTGTCCAAAGATTCCTGCAGTGTGGAAAAAACATGATTTATAACATAGAAGTGATACTTTCATCTTGCAGTTTTTGTTTGAATATTAGCTCACATAGACTGAATCTGAGTTAATACACCAAAAGTTACAAGGGAAAATTTTAGCTGAGGTCAAAATCATGGAAAGCAGTTATAATTCAAAAATAAGATTTTGGCAGAGATGTCTTGAAGTGATGTAGCTGAGCTTTAGAAGACACAGTATGTTTAAATATTTTTTTACCTTTATGTATGAATAAAAAGCAAATATTCTTGTCTACTTTTGCTGTGGTTTTGTTTCTTTTTTTTTTTTTTTTTCTTTAACCATACAGAATTAAAATATCTCCCAGGTGAAACTGAAGTACACACAAACTATTTTAAAAGCAATATATTAATGATATGAATGTGTGGTACTTTAATTAATTTTAAATTTCTGATTGCCTCTATCCTTTCAAAAGATAAAAACAGAGTGGATGATAATAAAATGCAATATAGTTAGGAGAAAAATTGCCTGTTACAGTATTTAGACAATGCAAAACTTCATTTGCACAAATAATGTTACTTCACATACATGATGGATTTTAAAAGGATATCAGTACCAAACCCAACATTTGCAGGACAGCTGGCTAAGGCAGTTAGGTCAGCAGAATATTGTACATGGAGATGACAGATTAATTGGTTACTAGCAAGTCAAAAAAGGATTCCCAGCCATTAGCCCCATGCTCAGCTATTCACACAAGATGTTTTGAAGGCTAAAGTCTGAGCCATGAAAAGTACTGTGTGCCTTAGATGTCTCCTCCCAGAAACAGACACTGTGATCCTATCTGAGTTTTAAATTAAGTATAAATGCCTGCCAGGATGAGGAACTGTCTCTTTCTGGGTACATATCTGCAAAAGATCCATGTTGCTGTCCCAGTTATCTCCAAAGAAGTGGGAGGAATGTTTATTTGATTTAGCTGTGGTATGATATGTTTCTTACCCCTGTAGGAGGATGGAAAATTAGGTGAGCTCTGCCAGAGTGAAGAAGACTCCTTTTGACTCTGCAGTGAAGGGTAGGATTTAAAAAATTAATATACTACAACAGAGTATATGGGTTTGAGTAAATACCCCAGCACACAAATGAACACCAAAGTAGCTTCGCATGCACAGATGGGCAGTTTTGTGCAAATATTGATAACATCATGCATGAATACCCAATCTTCTTATCCAAACATTGGTTCTGAGAATGCAAAAGACAGTGTGTACACAGTCCTTGAATGAAATTTTGAGACACTGACAATTTGGCCCTTAGTGTGGTCATGTTTACTGCCTATTATTCATTCCCCAGAGAAGACTTGTTGTAAGAGTTTGGTTTTTTTTTTTTTAAGACATAACAGTTCTCCAGGTGAAGTTCTGTGCTAACATTAGACACCAAAAGAACATCTGATGCAGAGCTAGATTTTTTTTCTCTTATTTAGATGTTTTGTTAAGGAAAGGTGCGCTCTCCTCTGTTGCTTGTTTGCTTTTGGTTTGTTTTTGTTTTCGTTGCTTGGTTTAGTTTTATTTTGTTTTGCTTGGTTTGGTTTGGTATTGTTTTGTTCTGTTTTCTGCCTAGAAGAATGTATTAACAACTTAAGAGATAGGAGACCCATAATCTGTCTAAGTGTAAGTCTATATATCTGTTATATGTGTACAGGATATATAAAATCATTTATTTAGAAGAGAAAAGATTGAGAGCTTGCTATTGTATATTTTTTAATTTGTGATTTTTTTTGAATGTAAAAATCAGGAGGCTTGTGCTTTATTCTTCTTGATCCACTGACTTCTGAAGGTTTATACTGATGCAATTGGAGGGATGACAGTAACAGACCTGAGCAACCAGAACAGAGATTGCTTTCCTGTTGTGAGAGTCTTTTGGTAAACATTCCCTACCTAGACTACTTAGGACAATGTAAGTGTAAGTAGTACAGAACAGAATTGGTATGGGTAATCTAGGTTTAGATGACCAGCTGAAATACTGAAACACCAAACTAATACTTTCTCAGAAAGCTCCACGGGAAATGGAATAACCTGTCATTAACTTGGTATTGATTAGCTTCTCTTGATCTTTACAGTTTAGTGTCCTCACATATACTATCTGAGCAAGATGTTTTTGAAAATTATTACACAGGAAGGAGAGATCAAAAAGTTTGTAATACTTTTAAGAATGTTGAGAAGTTTCTTGAATGCATACTCCAATTATTTTAAAATATCTATTTGTAATGAGAAAAAAATCCTATTCTTGAGTTAATCAGTGAGGTGTGATTTACATTCACTGTCAGTTATAATGACTAGAAATAAAAGTAGTATAAAAACAGAAGTTTCTTAAAATATTTGCTAGTTTCTAGGCTGACCTTCACCTGCTATGTCTGACTTATTCCACTAGTGCAAACTACAAACAGAAATAACAGCTTTTCCTCTACACGATGTCTGAGACTGGTTTTGTTCTAAGGTTTTGCCACTACTGAAAAGTGGAAATTATCTGAGATAAATGAGGGTGGTTTTTAAGAGATCAGTGTCTTTAGGGTGTACAGATGATGTAAGGGGACCACTGTTATCACTGTAACACATCTGAAACAGAACTTAGAGCATGTCTTCCCCTTGGAAACCAGTCAAACAGGAGATCATTAGAATGGAAAAGTGTCTTAGAATAATCACCTCTTCATTCCTTTGGAATTTGCAGTGAACATTTGTATTGAACATTGAAGAAGCTGAGCCTGATCCTGTGTACTGCAAGAAAAATGAGTCTCTTGATAAAATCATCTACAATTGATCTATCAAATACCATCTGCAGAATGTAATGTCCTTGGTCACTTAAACTCTCTTCAGACTGAAGGTTCCACTTTCTTTTCCCCGGTTTCATCTACTGAAGGAGCAAATTATCTAGATAAGCAACATTGTCTGGTGGTGTCAGGATCCTTGAGAAGGAGAGCAGGGAGCAGGTAAGTCTGCTGAGGGTTAGGGAAAGGCAATCAGTATGCTGGGTGTGCACTGGTAGAAGGCAGAAAAATTCAGGCTTCTCATCAATTTTACTAGCACTGCCGTTGTTGTGAGGCAGGCATATCATCCTGTTAATATGCTTTTAAGAAGGATGCTATTTTTATATCCCCTGTATAGCAATTTGGGGTAGGGTGAATGAGCAGGCCTGATGATGTTATTACCAGAATATTTTTGAGCTGATGATATTCCAGACACCCTGTGACTTTTCCTGTGGATCTGACAGTCTCTTTGCCTGTCTTAGAGGGACAAGTTTCTCTTTTTTGGCTAGAAGTGTTGCTGAGTTACTTACTTAGGCAGGTACCTGGAAACTTTTTACCCCCTTTTCAGGAAATCTGTTAATACCCAAGAATTCTGAGATACTTCATATCTCTACCAGTAATTAACTATTTGTAAAGAACTGATCATTGCTGTTCTGTGAGAAAATCCTTTCTTGATGTCTTTGTTTTGTAGGATTGTTTTGTACAGTGTACAAATACTTCTGAAACAGTAACATTTTAGAGCACTTAATTATTCTAATAACTGTTTTAAAAATGTGCAGGTTTCTCATTAGAAAGCTTGCATAATGATTTAAAAAATCATTGCAGGCATTAAAAAGGTAAAAATATTTGAAAAAAATAATATTCAAAAAAAGGAATAATTCTAAGTTTTTCTAAGAATTTACAGATTGTTTTTATAATTGTAGCTGTTGTAAACTTTAAATTCTCTGTCTTTAGCTGTTGTAAGTGGTTGATGAATTTTTGAATACTCTTAGTTTTCTCAGTCCTGTACTAAATTGTACTAATATTTCCCTGCTGTAGGAAAATCAATGAAGATCTTCAGTGCTGTGAGTCCTGCTTGGTGTAAATTTTGGTCCTAAAGTCAGAATGCATGTGCTGAGAAGGGTTAGGTGGGGGGAAGTTAAGGCAACACAGGGAATACCTTTCGCTCCTTGCCACATGCTGTGTTGTAGCTTCACTTTTTCTGCACCCCCTAGAAATCACAGCTACCTAATATTTATTCTAAATTAAAGTATGTGAAACTGAACTGTCACATAGTTGAACAAGCTCTTCCCCTGAGCCATAATGTTCAGGCACATCTGCAGATCTGGGCCCCTGAACACTGACAGGCAATCAAATGGCCATAGCCCAATCACCAGGAGGTCATGATACAATTAATACAATTGCTAATAATTTATTTTAATTATATAGTTATTATTTATACTAAAAAACCTGACATAACAATAAGAGCCTACTTAACAGAAAAATCCATCAGGCACATTTAAGCTGATTGTCATAGGGAAAGTTGTACAAGTTTAATAAAGTCTTCTTTGTTTTTTCCAATACTTCATTGGCATTGCAATTTCCACTGCTTTTTAATAAAGCAAAATTACTTTAAGAGATTGACAGATAATAAATGACTTGAAGTTCCTTTGTGTACCTGGCCTTTATGTTACACCGTTTGTTGGTGGGAAAACAGTTGTTCATGGTTACAAGACAAGGTGAACTGTCACAAACATGTCACACAATGCTGAGGATTGAGATGTTGTAGTGGGTTGACCATAGCTGATTGCCAGGTAGCCATAAAAAACAGCTCAATCACTCCCCCGCCACAAGCAGGCAAGGGAGAGAAAATATAACCCAAGGTTCATGAGTGGAAATAAGAACTGGGAGAGATCACTCACCAAGTGCAATCACAGGGAAAGCAGACTAAATTTGGGGGTATTAACTGAATTTATTACCAATAAAATCAGAACAAGATAATGAAAAGCAAAATAAATTTTAGAAACACCTTCCTCCCACCCCTCCCTCCTTCCCAGACTCTACCTCCTTCCCCCAGAGACACAGGAAGGTGAGAATGGGTGTCATGGTCTGTTCATCCCATGTGGTTTCCGCCACTGCTCAGGGAGGAGTCCTTCCCCTGCTCCACTGTGGGATCCTCCCACAGGAGAGAGAGTTCGTGGGCATCTCCAGCATGAGTCTCTCCCATGAGCAAAAGTTCTCCACAAATTGTTGCAAAGTGCATCCCTTTCCATGTGGTGCAGTGCTTCAGGAACAGGCTGCTCCAGCTTAGCACCCCAGAAGGTCACAACTCCTACCATGAAGCCTGCTCCTGTGTGGGCTCCTCTCTCCATGGGTTGGCAGGTCTCTGCCAGAACCCTGTTCCAGCATGACTTTTCATGGGTTCAGAGCCCTCTTTTCAGGCATCTGAACCCAGGCTCTGGTGTGGGGCCCCTCCATGGGCTGCAGGTAGATCTCTACAATCACCATTGACCTCCACAGGCTGCAGGGGCACAGCTGCCTCACCATGGTCTGCACCACGGGCTGCAGAGGAATCTCAGCTCATGTTCCTGGAGCACCCTTCCTGCTCCTTCTCTACCACCTTGGTGTCTGCAGGGTTGTTCCTCTCACGTATTCTCTATCCACTCTTTTCTGAACACAATTACTTCTGCACATTAATCTTTTTTGTTTCTTTAATATGCTATCACAGAGATGTTGCTGTCATTTCTGACTGGCCCAGCTTTGGCCAGCAGCACATCACTTCTGAAACTGGCTGGCATTCAATGTGTTGGGCAGATCAAAGTCTCTTACAGCTTCTCATAGAACTCACCCCCCCCGACTCCCCCACTAGCAAAACCTGGTCATGCAAACCCAGTTCACATGTATTAGTCCATCATTCAGGAACCCTTTTTTTTAATGCTTACACATTTCTCAGGATTTCCCCATCTGTGTATTTCTACAGCATTGTCTTCCACTAACCTTCACAATTCAGATTTCTCCAGCTCATGGTCAAGCAGTGAAACACCCTATTGCTTTTTTTCTGGCAGAGAAAGAGTCCTCTCTAAACTTTATCACTTCATTATAGCAAAATTAGCAATGTAGTCCAAAACTTTAAGTCCAAAAGTCTTAAGAACTGATATTCAGATGCACTGGGGGACTGTATTTAAAGCTCAGACATTGATCCAGGCATGATCAATCTCAGGACAAATGCTTGCTTTCCCTTAATCTGAGTGACTCACCAGCAATACAGTGTGGCTAAACAGACCAGCCACTTCAACAAAGTGGACTGGCTGCAAAAGTGAACCCAATGCTTTGACTGGATTACGCAAAGTCGTACACGTACAGTTTCTTTCATGTTTATTCTTAAAAGGTTTTCATGTGTCTGTTTTAGTTGGCTAGTTCTTTTAAGTAACCTTGGTCAGACAGCCTTTGAGGACTGAGAAAGGAACAGCTCAAAACTAGTCTTGGCAAGTTGCTCTTGAGTTAGCAATAATTTCTTCCTTGTTAGGAGAAGTCACAGGTCCTGGTTCCTTCTCAGTCCTTCTGAGCTGCCTGGACTTTCATTCCTCTCCTCTCACATTTGTTCCCATTATGGGATAGGAAAAATGAATGTATAATGGGTAGAGGTAAGATAGGGTTGGTGGCAAATACCACTTTTCCTTTCAGACCTGTGGAAAAACACTTCCTGTGTGCAAGATCTATGTGGGAATTCAGGAAACTGGAATAAGGATCTGAGCAAAGAAAATGAGAGGCCAAGGCTTTGAGAAAAACAGGGACTGGGAAGATTAAGACAATAGACAGAACAGGAAAGAAGGTAGGTGTAAAAGGAACAAGCGAAAATCTCAAATGCAGGAGAAGAAAGATAAATTAATGAATAGCAAGAAAATGGAAAGAAATTTTTAAAAAATATTGAAGAAACAACTCTTTATATCACGTTGAAGATTTCATAAGACATTCAGATATTTTGTTTATTCTTTAAGAAAAAAAGAAACAGGAAGATACACTGCTGTGAAGCTACTTAGTGTTCATTCATATCTTCCTGCTATGGCCATTTGTGGTATTTCTGTAGGTTTCCTGGATGCATAGTCCTGGAAGTATAAGGACAGCTGGTTAAAAGTAAATGCAGTTTGGATATTAGGGACTGAAAAAGAGGTTTCCAACTGCATATTCTCTAAGGAAAGACCAAGGGTTGTTACCTCTCAAAACAAACTTGTGGCAGCAGACAAAAGTTTTACATGTTCAGAAGTAGAAAAAAAAAATGCTACCCATTGATATGTTTCTGTTCATTGACTTTGAGGTTTGCTGTGTGTTTTTCTTTCCTTTCTCTTTGTCTGATCATCATTGTGTTCATGGTGCTGAAAAACACTTCCAATAAGCAGCTTTTGTGGTTGTTAAATGCTTTGGCATCTCTTCACTTTTAAAATTATCCACAAAAAATTTTTAAAGCCTGGCTACTCCTCCACAGTGAACACTATCCTTGGATTATTTTGTCTTGAGGTACTGAATGAAATTTGAAAAACTGATATATTTTCTTTCATAATAACTTATTGCTAAATCAAATTGCATTTTTGAGAGTCCCCTGATCACAGAATATGGAATAATTTATACTTTTTGAATATGAAGATTCTGGGAAATACTATAATCATAGTAATGCCTGAGATGGCCACCTAAAACCAGAGACTAGACAAGAATAAGGAAACAAAGGTAGGTATTTATTTGAAGGTACACCCTTGCCAGTCAAAAGGCTACACCCCATATGGACCCTTGGTCACAAGTTCTTCACAATTTTCTAAGTTTGGTTCATTTGCACATCAGGATCAATTCTCCAATTACAATCCCAATTAATGATGTAACTACCCCAAGTTTGCCCTTTTATTTAGAGGCCTTCGTTTACATATTTTGGGGCCTGGTACAATATAGGTGTCCTTTGAGAGCAAACCCAGAGTGGCTTGTTATGTGCAATTAGCATGAGAAAACAGTAGCTGACAGGCCACAAGAAACTTCAGAGTTACACACTAGGCAGTACAAGATTTGAAAAATATGAAAGTTAGAGCCGAAGGTATCAACAGAATATCCTGAGCTGGAAGGAATCCATCAGGATTATTGAAGTCCAACGCCTGGCCCTGCACAGGGCACCCCAAGAACCCCACCATGCGCCTGAGAGTGTTGTCCAAATGCTTCTTGAACTCAGACAACCTTAGTTCTGTGACCACTGCCCTGAGGAACCCGTTCCAGTGCCTAAACACACTGTGTGGAAAACTTCCTCCTAACATCTAACCTAAACCTCCCCTAACTCAGCCTCATACCATTTTCTTGGGTCCTATCACTGGTCACAAGAGTGAAGAGATCACTGCTTGCCCCTCTTCCCCTCATGAGAATACTGAAGACCTCAGTGAGGTCTCCTCTCAGTCTACTCTTCTCCAAGCTGAATAGACCAAGTGACCTCAGTTGCTCTTCATTTGGCTACCCCTCCAGACCCTTCACCATCTTTGTGGCCTCCTTTGGTCACTCTTTGATAGTTTAATATATTCTTTGTATTGTAGCACCCAAAACTCCCCCCAGCACTCGAGGTGAGGCTACCACAGCCCAGAGCACAGTGGGACAATCCCCTCCCTGGCCCAGCTGGTGATGCTGTGCCTGATGCACCCCAGGACACAGCTGGCCCTCCTGGCTGCCGGGGCACAGCCGATTCATATTCACCTTGCAATTGATCCCTTTTGATCCTCAGATCCCTTTCTACAGCTCTGCTTTCCAGTATGTCATTCCTCAGTCTATGCACACCACCAGGTGTCCCATCCCACTGTAAAAGGGGGAGTAAGGGAGGATTCTTTTTCAGATTTTTTGGACAAAAATTAAGTGTAAACTTGACAATATTGTATCTGAGAACTGTTTAATGATAAAGAAGGGTAGGTGTTCCTTCCGAAGGCGGGTAGAAAAGAGAGCAGAGAGGAAAAAAGGGAGACAGAGACACGAACAAGACAGGACAGATCATTACTGCTTCATTACTGCTGTACCTTGGGCGCCCTGTTGGGGTCAATTCGGCAGACGCGGTGTGCATGCTGCAAGCACCGATCAGCCCGCGCAGCTCTCGTAGCAGCTGGCGCCATTTCCTAGCGGCGGTGGCCGCGTGTCTCCGACGTGGGCGAACAATGGCTGCGGGCAAGGCGGGAAACACGGCCGTGGCTGCGGGCTGGCCTCAGGCAGCGGCTGCTCCACCGGGGAAACACTGGAAGTGCGGGGCTGTCGCAGCCAGGAGCCGGCCCGGGGAAGCGGAGAAGCGGGGCAGGACAGGTGCGGACAGGGAAGCAGGACCGCAGAGAGAAAAAGGCGAAGGGAGGAGGGGGGGCCGAGCTGACCTACCAGGCGAGCCCTCGCTCCCTCCATGAAACCCAAAGCAAAAGGGCCGCGGTTGTGTCGCAGTTCACTGCGTTCATGTGCTGAGGCTCCTCCCGCAGCCCGACTTCCCGGCCATCTTCCCCGGGCATCCGAGCATCTGCCTCAGCGGCAAGTGGGCTTGCAGCCCAGTCCTGGAAGATTTCTCTCCCCTGGTCGGCTGTCAGGCAAAGTCTCCCGAGGACAGGGCTCTCAGCACATGTACAGCCCCTAGAGTAATTTTTCATCTCATATAAAACATACGTCAAGGCACAAATAAATATCAGATTGGTCCCTCTTACCAGGGTTGCCCTATCCTGGGTGAGAATCCCTTATTAAACCCCATATATTCGGTGATT
Organism: Lanius collurio; assembly: GCA_020086605.1. NCBI lineage: Eukaryota > Metazoa > Chordata > Aves > Passeriformes > Laniidae > Lanius > Lanius collurio. The sequence continues at coordinate 1,080,307 of JACBWW010000044.1, read as the reverse complement.
GCCCAGCCCTCTGATTTGCTGAGGTCTCTCTGCAGGGCCTCTTTGTCCTTGAGGGAGTCCACAACTCTTGTCAGTTTAGTGTCTTCACCACACTTACTTAGTGTTACTTTGAGTCCTGCATCTGGCTCATTTATGAAGATGTTGAGGAGAACTGGGCTAAAAATGGAGCCTTTGTGGAACCCCACCAGAGTCAGTTGCTCACCCATCATGTAGCACTGTTATCCAGCTGAGTGCTGGACATTGTGACCAGAAGGATCCTGGAGAGACAGTATCAAAAGCTTTACTGAAGTCCAGAATGGTTGTATCAACTGGCTTTCCTTGATCAGCTGACTTACCCTGTTGTAGAAGGAAATCAGGTTCAGCCAGCAGGACCTTCCACCCATGAAAGCAAGGGAACCAATGACTGTGTTGTCTTCTAGTTGTTCTGCAGTACTGCCCAGAATCTTATCTTTTCCATGATTTTACCAGACACTGAAGTAAGACTTGACAGATTTGCATTTTCCAGGGTCCTCCTTCTTTCCCTTCTTGAAAATGAGGACAATATTTACCAGTTTCCAGTTAGCTGGGACTTCTCTGTGTTCCCAAGACTGCTCAGAAATCACTGAGAGAGGTTAGCTCCTTGAGGATTCTGGATGAATCTCATCAAGTCGCATGGATTTGTAGAAATCCAGCTGGAGCACCATATTCCACAAAATTTCAGGGTTGAGTGGGAGATAATCATTCTCTCAGTCATGGTCCTTCAGCTCAGGGTGCTGAGACTCCCTTGGTCCATCATCAGTATTGAAGACAGATGTAAAGTAAACCCCTAATGTAATGTAAACCTCTCATAAAGTTAGGTAATTTAGGAAATGTTTCACTTAAGGAAAACTCCACAGAAGCTGTGCCATGTACCCCTGAAAAAGTGACAAGAGAGTGACAGATAAAGCAGTCATTGGTACAGGTTGCATCTGGGTTTTTATTCTCTCTTTCTGTGCTTGTCTTAAGATGGGGCTTTTACATAACCAATCACTTAAAGGACGGCTGTGTTAATGTTTTGTCAAGATGTCCAGGGATATATTCACAATTGCCTTAACTGTTAAAAAATGAACTGCATTTGGAAACTGAGTGCTTGGGGGAGTAATGTGGTTTTTATAAAGCATGTGTTTGAAATGGAAAAAATAAAGATTTAATGCCAAGTTGGAATGTTATTTGGGAAGTGAAGGAGTATGAAAGCCAATCCTAATATCAGAGTACACATTGAGTTTAAGGTAGCCTTAAACTCAGTCTTTAATAACTGCAATCTGCTACACCCCCTGTGTAACAGACATAATTATGTTAACAGCTTTTCTACTCAGGCACCATATATTTCCATTATGAAGCCAGCCTCATTTAATTAGCATCATGTAGTAAATTAGCAGTTATAAGGACTGCTGGGTACAAGGGAATCTCCATTTTCTCACCATCCTACTTAATCCTCAGTCAATGTTGAGATTACTGCTTACTCAATTTACATATACAAGAAAAAATGCTGACATCCTGCTCAGATATTGTGATTCAGTTGCTTTATGGACTTGGAAAAAAAGGTCTTCTGTGAATAGCAGTTAGGAATGCTACTTTCCCATTGTATCTTTCTGAGGGCATGCAGAGTGATCACATGTACTGAAATTGTTTTTTCTTGTGTGAGTTAGAGAGACTGGTTTGTTTTTATTGGAAATAAAAACAGTTAATTTATAAAGTATAAAAAGTGAGATTTACATGGAAAAACATGCTATCTGGAAAAAAATAGAAAAACCTCAATCTGTATGTTAAAAATTCGTTTTCAGATACAATGAACATTTAGGTAAGGAGATGATTTTGTATGAAGATATTTCTGATACGAGCAAAACTAATTTGTATTATTTCATATCTCCTTTGTTTACCACTAAGTGCAGTTACGATGAGACAAAAATAACTTTTTCTATTAATGCCTCCTATTCTAACCCTGTTCAAGCACATTAGAAAGAAGCATTCTTAGGAAAATATCTGGGAATGTTATTTATTTTTTTCTATTTAAACATTTTAAACACTTTGGTAATCTTCACAGTACAGAGAAATGCTTAAATGTTATAACATCTGCTTGAGATGGGAGGAGTTCTCCAATATCATTTTGGTCTCTGCTGACAATGGTTCTCATTTCCTACAGCCCAAGCAGAAGACCAGGCTAGACTTCTTCAGGGGAATGAACTGCAAGTATTTACAGTGTCCTCTTTGTGCTTGTTGAATAACTACACATCTCACTTAAACCAGTACAAGTTTTATTATTCCCTGTAGAGGGACTTGCTTATGGATTTGTGTGATAATGATTGCACGGAAGTAATCTTAACTTTTATCCTAATTTTTAGCAATTGCAGTACTCAGTTGATTAGTAATTGAGATATGAATGAATGAATGAATGAATGAATGAATAAGGAATGTACCCGATTCACAGTAACTTGAAGATCAAAGATACACAGAAGAAAAACAAGAGAGAAGCAATTTTCACCATGTTTAGTGTTACTCTTTTTATGAGTTTTCAAAGCAGCAAAATTCTTTGTGCAAAAGCCTGAAACCATGGAGGCAAACTGCACTCTGAAAAACCATTCTGGTTTCTGTCTGTGGAAGACAATAATGTGAGAAAGATCTACTGCTGCCTACAGGTTTGAGTAGCTCAACTGTGAGCTTATATGAGGTTACACATAAATAAATGATCGTTATTATAAAGTGAAATTGTTCTAACAAGTTTGAGTTAGCTGTGTTTCCATGGTACAGGCTTTTGATACCTACAAAAGCTTATTTGCAGAAAATGTAAATATTTAATTAATGGTTGTCACACTCATATTAATGCTTAAGCCAGCAGAATTCCTTAGAAATATGTAATGGAATAATGATTTTCTGTGGCATTGAGTATTCTTCAGCTGACTAGAAATTAAGTAAAATGCCACTGAAGTTTTTGAAGTAGTTGGGATAATTTTAACTACCATGTAGTAGTAAATGTATTAATGTTTTAAATAGGCAATAGAAATTTTAACTTGGGTGAGCTGTGGAATCACAATACTGTTGTTTATAACTATTTAAAAAGTATGTGATATATATTACTTGCAGAAATTCATACAAATATATTATTCCTCACATTGTGATTGGTTTTGAACTTTATCAGACAAAACTAGTCTCACATTGGTACACAAAGGATGTCAGAATAGACTTTTTCAAGGAATAGCAGTAAATCCACTTAAAATATACATAAAGTGCAAGAGTTCTATAATTGTTTGATATAGAAGCACCATGTTTTAACATTGCCAAACTTTGCTTTGGGATTTGGAAGGAATTTTGAAATAGTTTAAAATCTAAGGGCGGTTTATATGTTCCCAGTTTCAGGTAATGGAATCACAAGGTCCTTCTTGGGCTTGCACATTACCAGAAAGACAAAGAGGGGTGTTATTTTTCTTGAAGCTCCTGGGAAACAAGAAAAATATTTTATAGAATTCATAGGCTTCATGTGGCTGTTTCTTGCTGAAAAGCATGGCCAGTCATCTCTTTGACTGTGCTGTATTTTGGGGGAGCAGTGAGCTCTGCAATGATAATCAGACTTTTCTGTGGGGATAGGTTTATGTAAATACTGGCAAGAGTCAGAAACTCATTGCTTACACATGAGCTGTAAGACAGGTATGTTCTCTTGGGAAGCAATTATCTTAATACAACTAAACGGATAAGGACTCTCTTTAGCACCTTAAAATGAGTTTTTTGGAGGACCCCATCGAGTAGGCTGTAGAAAAATATAGCAACATAAGCAGATCTACTCAATATAAGGAATCCTCAACTAAATTTCAGAAAACAGTCATTCTATTAAAAATTTCCTGCTATAGCCATTATCCTGCAGTTTCTGGAAAAAACTATAAGGATTTAGAGTAGAATATCCATTTTGTATAGCTGGAACATATCTTGAACTATTTTTTTGCTGATAGGTAAAACAGATATTCCTCAATTTTTCATAACACAGAAAGGAGGGGTTTGAGTTGATTTTTTTTTAAAAGGTGGTTTATTTGTTTGTTTGTTTGTTTGTTCACTTTTCTCCCTAACTTCTAAATCTTCTCTTTGACTTTTTCTTACATGTAGTTATTTTGATCTGGGCAGTAACATCATGCTGTGTGTTATATACAACAGCATTTTCTGATTTTCAAAACTGAAGTCAGAGTTAAATTTACCGTCAGTTTTACATATAGGAAAATGGGTGACTTTGTACATTGCATGAGTGAAAACTGTCATGCTCTGGACTGATTATTATAGTACTTATAAGCCAATAACATAACTAAAAACTGTGACTAAGTTGCAGTTAGAAGGAGTTAAGTGCAAACGGACACAAGAAAAAAATTGGTCTTTGAAAAAATTTATAGAAACCAAGGTCTCTTAAGGCCAAATAAAAATGTAAGCTTAGATTAAATGCTGTAAAGTAACATTTCATAGCTAATCTTAAATACAGTATTCCTTATGATTTAAATGTTAATAGTTAGAAATAAAACTTCAATTAAACATATTAACAGAAAATATTGATTCCAGGTTTTTACAGTGAACTCTTTGCATTAGTAATTTACATGCTTTTTAATGGAACAGTTATCATAGGAATAAAAATGAACTTAAAGCAAGCAATAACTGTTTGCTAATACGTATTAATGAAGAAAGTAGCCAATCCCAGTGCTGCTGACAAAATGCAGGCCACAACCCTCTTCATGAGTGCTTTCTAGATTCAGTAGTCCAAAGTAAGTATACATTCTTACATATTTTTCTAATTTCCAAATACTAAAATCTCTTAAATTCTCAGAAATGTATTATAAAATCTGCAGAAAATTAACTAATTTAATAATAAGGTTAGAAATAGTGCAAAATATAAGATGGAGGTTATTTATATTATGGAAAAAAATGTAAAATTTCATTATGTCTCCACATACATTTTACTACCTTTTGCTTTATGAGAAGTAAGAAGAATCTGATGGAAGAAATACCTTGATTAGTTTTTTTTTTGGTAGATTTTCTTGTATCTGGGAGCATCAACATAATAAACTTTTGTTATTCAAAAGAACAGAGATGTCCATAAAGTAAATTAAATTTCTAAATTTAAAAAAATCCATATAATCCTTGAGTTTAAGATATTTGTAAAGAATGAGATGTTTGATGGAGAATTAGCTACTACTACATTTTTCAATTTCAATTACAATGCTGGCAAGGCTGCCTGCATATGGGCTAACCTAAAATTATATGACAATAGCTTTTTTAGATGGATATTTAGACCCGAAAGGATGTAGACCTGAAAGAATTTGCACAACAGGATTTAGTAAACATGCTCTTGCCTTAGAGCTAACCTAAGATTTTACTTGCTTGATTTGCTCTCATATTTGCCATAAAAAGTAGAGAAACAGCTTTTTGTCTGATTTGGAAATATCTACGGAAATATGTGTGATCTTTTTAAAAAAAAGGCCAGAAATAATTTGACATTTTGACATAAATTTTCTTTTGTTTTTTTTTTGGTTTTTTTTTTTTAATGGCTGAGCCTAATTTTAAATCTGATCTACAGAGGTAGTGCAATACATAGTTAATCAAGCTTCATATATCTTGTAAATTAAACCCACTTACTGCACATTCTGTTACTTAAATACAAATTGTAATTTTTACTTAATGACATATTCTAATTATGTGATTTCATGTACAGCGTTAACTTTAATTAAATAATTAGGACATGCAATTAGAATTTTTTGTATCTATTTGAAGATGTTTTTGAACCTCTTCCTGGCACTAAAACTGTTAAAAAAATTAGTTCCTTACAGATATAAATGGGAATTATTTAAGGTTTTTGAATACACATGCCACAAAACAAGTAAATTCAGGATGTTAAAAAGGAATCTTTTTCATTTCCATGAAGCTATTTACATGTGTAAAGGGAAATACTTTTTGTAATTACTGGATTCATATTTACTGTGTTTTCTGTTGGCTGTTCTGCTTTCAGAATTTCTATATTTCATAACCCTAGTCCCTTAACTTTGAGATATTCCTGGTACACTTCAACTCCTGATTTACAGAAAACCCCCCTTTAAGCATATCAGAAGTGTTTGTTGCATTCATACATAAGAATATTTTTTTGTTAGCAGAAGGTTGTCCAAATTTTAAGGTTCAAAATACAGGTCCTGCTTCATAGTAGTGGGATATTTATAGTACAAGTTAGCTAGAGGGCAAGAAAGGAAAACAGCAAAACAACACAGAATTCTGTTTATTTATCAGGGAAAAGGTTATTTAACAACAAGAGGTTGTATAGGGTCACACTGGTTCATCCCAAAAAGTTTATTTACTGCTTTAGAAAGTTGTCAAGGGTTGTTTTTATTCAGCAAGGATGCAAACTCCATGGCAACAGATGACCCTAAGACTATTTACTAAAATTTTAAAGATAGGTAAAAAAAAGAAAACACAGAAGAAAGATTAAACAAAGAACTGTGGGAACATTTAAAGGACTCCTAAGTGTTATCTCCACAAACATCCATTAAAATAGCTCTTGGCTAGTAAATGCATAATTTGTCATACATATTGAGAGTTTTAATAAATGGGCACAATGATAAAAGCAATTATACCACCAACTTTGCAATGCTGGATAAGAACACTAAAATTATGAATGGCAATGAGTATTTAGTCATGAGAGAGATACTGTTACAGGAAAGTGTGGATAATAACAAATCTGCAAAACAGTGCAACACTTAACCAGGTATTTTTATAGTAAAGGAAACTCCCCTGATTTTGAATATTTATAATATTTCTGTGTAAGACCTCTGAGAGAATTATATAACCTGGATATTAGCAGATGAATAATGGTGCTTCATAAGAGCATCTGTGTCAGAAAGGAGTGAAGGTAAAAACAGCTCTTAGAAGTGTACTCCTTATGATCTGATATACCAAATGGCAGGGTACAGAGCAGCTTTGTTAACTGCTAGTGGTTATTAAGAGCTATGGCTAAAAAGGAAATTCCCCTCATTAAGAAATGTCACCTTTTTAGTGTGAAGAAAGGGCCTCAAACATATGTGTGTGTGTGTGTGTGTGTGTGTGTAACAAAAATACTGAAATCTCAGAATGGTTTGGTTTGGGTTGGGTTTTGACACTGGGGTGTTGAAATCTGGTTGATTTCTCAGGAAACCTTCTTTCCGAAGCAGATGATGTGCTGGATATTTGGGCAGCATTGTCAGACACATTCTCAAGGACGTAGCTTCAGTTCTAAAACCTGCACAGGCTTCCTTCCTTTCTGCTTCCAGTTTACAAGCGTAGTATTTAAATTCTGTAAAATCTGTGTTTTTCAGAAAGGTGTTTCGCTGGAATGTTTGGAGTTAGTGTTGATTGCTTTGGCTCTGTGCCTCATGTTAATAGTTTTGGAGCTGTGTAAGGAAATCTTCATCTACCTATTCGCATGAGAGTTTTCTTTCTTTTGACTGGATATCCTACTGCTGCCTATCTCCTAAAGCTAAATGTTGTGCCAAGAGATTAGTATGTGTCTTCCACACCTTCAAATGACGTTTTAGTGAAATGTCAGTGGTGCATAAAATACACTTTCACATTGGCATTAATTTAATGTTTTTGCTTTTGATCCCATATGGTAAACTTTTACAACTCCTAATTACTGTGAGTTTAACATATAAAGAAGAAGTTTCATTTTAGAAATTCTTTCAGAAACAGACTCTTTAACTGCTTGGGCTAATTATGCTGCTGTTGCTCAAGCAGGAGTTCTGTATGAGTGAAAATTATTGGCTGCTGTGTATATATTGTATAAATGCTATATTTATCCCTGACACTTCAGTGCTTAACTATGCACATATGCATGAAATCTGGCTCCTAAGAGCCCATTTGTTCCAGCGGTACTTCTATGAGACCATAATTTTATTTCTGACATCAAAACTGGTTGCTGTGGAAATGATCATGTAACAAAGCTTCAGATGAGAAGAAAATATGGACTCAACAGATAATGAAAATTTTTATTTTCATTAATGATTTTCTTGATGGAGTGTAAGGAGTGTTTATAAAACTTGTGATGCCAAAGTCAGAGAATAAGATTAAAATTAAAATGATCTTTGTAATTTGAAGAAGCCATCTAAAGATTAATCAACAAGAAACTCTGTAAAGGCATATGTAAAGTAGAACACAAAACCATGTTTTAGAACGGAGAAAATGACTGAGTGCAGCAGAACTTCAGAAAAAAAAGATCTGCAGAACCTTGAACTCTAACAGTGATTTTTAAAACAACACAAATGTGATTCTGGAATGTATTAACAGCAAAGTTATATAAAAGGCCTGGAGGTAATTATTCCATGCATGTGACCTTTTGAGAAATTTTGGCTTTCTCTACTCTTGTTAGCTAGAAATACCTTTTGTGATAAATTTGAGAGCATTGAGGAAGAGGAAAGGAGGAAACAGTCACAGACTTTGAAAATATGACTTACAGGGAAACGCTGAAAAAATTACGGGTTTTTTTTAAGTCAATTAAAAAAAAAAATAAAAGAAGACTACAGAAGACCGTGCTAATAAAGATGTACATCAGCTTTGCTTGGAGAAGAACAAAAGGGCTTAATTTACACCAAAGGAGATTTACCATAGGTATTAGAGAAAAACCCACAAGCACAATAACCAGTCCTTGTGGTAAATCACTTGTGCAGATTGTCCTTATAGATTAGTTTATGAAATCATCTTCTCTAGGGTCTTTGAAGAGCAGATTAGGCAAACTAATACCAACATGTTCCTTGTGCACTTCATTCCAAGTCAGTGTCAGATAATGTTTTTAGGTAATCTGTTGAAGTTCCTTCTACCTCTACACTTGCCTTAGATACAAAGATTTTAATTATTATTTTAAAGCAGATACCATACTTTTTCAAGTTGTATGTAAATACTTAAGGCATGTTGCCACGGTGCCATCTAGCTAGCATGCTGTCCCAGCACCGGGCAGTCTTCTGCCTGCTCTGAACGGGGAGGATGGAAACCAATCGTGGCATGGGAGGGCAGGCAAAGCACCTGCTCGGGTTCGCCTTGCCCGCCGATGGCGAGGATGTGCAAAGGAGTAGGAAAGAAGTGGAGGAACTCCTTCGTGGAGGGAGAGGGTTTATTGGAGAGAAAAATCTATGGAGAAAGCCCAAGAAACGTGGCTTGCAGGGGGTCTTGTATCCCCACATATGGGCATGGAAAACACGCAGTAACCAATGGAACATCAGCCACGGGGTGTTACTGAGGTGGGGAGAAGGAATTACAGTAAATGGGAGAAGGGGTAGGCAGGGGGTTGTATAACAAGGGCCAATTAATTACTGGGGAACATAGAACTCTCTGGAAAGACAACCAAATATGGGAAATAAGAGGAGAGGAGGGCTGTGGCCTATGGTAGGGCACGGAGTTATGTATTTTTCACAGCCTTTTGAATGCTCAAGGCTTTTGAACTGTGGAAACATCAAACCAATGGGCATTTTGGTCCACTTGATTTGGTTGATCATGGCTTACCACAACAGCCTGCAGTTATTTTTACATTTTTTGTTAAAATAATTTTTAAAGGCTTATCTAGACAGATGCAGAAATCAAGTCCCTTCTTTCCTCCCCACCAAAAAAAAAAAAACCTCTTATGGGGAAATCTCAGAAGGAAAATGAGAGAAAAAGGTGAATAGTTGTGAGATGTTGGCCAAAGAAGGCAATATCAAATGACACATAGAATAGTAAATATTTCCATTGGAAGTCCTAAACGCCATAGGATTCTGGATTTCATCAACCCTTCAGTTTAAAAACAGAGTTGGTATCATTTGAAAATGCAAAAAGATGCGAATAGCTGTAGAAAATTCTTCTTTGATTTTCTTTTCAATTTAAATATAAATTCATTATTGTGATACTCAGTGTGTCCTGGTTTTAGTATATGATAACACTTCTGACAGAATATGAATTGTTATGGTATTTTCATTTGATATTTAGCCCAAAAGACTTTGAGAGTTAGAATAGTATTTGAAGGTAGATATATTTTGTAAAGTTTCTGCTATTTTTCTCATCAACAAATGGGTTAATTGCAGGAGTGAAACTATCTGCATTTCATCATCTCCTGTAATGAAATGGCAAATTTTGATCCATTTTATATTGCAGAAAACATTGTTAAACAGTATCAGCCTTACAAAGTTACCGATATTGTCCGCAAGATGAGGTATATTTTATTTTTATTCAGAAATTAGATTTCAGCCATGATTCCCATTAAGAGAAATTAATTTTCAGACTCTGTGATAGATAGAGTTGATAATCAAGCAGTTGCTTTTGTGTTTCTTGTTCATTATCATGAACAAAAAGCATTTTTGTTCTGCTTTTATAGAATTATGCAAGAAGAGATATTACTCACATTTCTGCAATTTTTTTGTGAGTAAGAATCACAGTAGCAATTATCCGTCTGCGATCTGCTTTATAACCACACAAATGATCCACAGCAGTTATCTTTTTCACAGACTTGCTTGGGAACTGAGCTATTTTGCCTCTGAAATTAACCCTGAAGGACTATACAGCTCTAGGGCTGTACTAGAATTAGTTATTTACTAATATAGAATGAGTGAGTCAAGGAGTGAATCTTCTATCTGCACATAAATTATGGATGAATGAAACAATAAAAGCCTCAAGATAGGAGACTTTTCTTCCATATGGGAGAAACTTAGGGCCAAGTATACTAAAGTTTTATGTCAGTACAAAATTGGCACCAGTGGCCAATTTTCTTTTAAAACTGAGCAAATGGTTGCCAACTTATTTAAGAGGTCTAGTACCACAAGAACAGCTACAAAACTGTTCAAGAAACAGCTGTTACAAGAGGAGGCTGTAATCATTAAAAATATATTTACAATCAGTGAATTTGTAGATGCAGAATTAGCACTTGTTTAAAGTCTAGGACACAATTTCATTCTAAGAGAGTAATAAAATGAGGTTTTACAAATATATTTAGAGTTTTCCTGTAATATGTAAAGCTTTAAAAAATGTTTCCATACAGTACATATGAAGCTGAACTTGTGTCAGATATTGAAAGAGATTGTAGTGGTCTCAAGAAATGTAAAATAGCATGTAATATACTTGAAATGGATTGTAGTTTGCATGGTAATAATAATCATGAAGACAATGAAGGTTGTGTTTGTCTAGAACAAGGTCTCTGTACACATACCTTGAAATTACTGTTTTGAATAAATGGAGAGAAAGCAAAACGCAGGAATGTGGCTGGCTTGACTGCACTAGCTTCTGTTATTAAAGAGATTAAACCCTAATCCTTAAGAAGAGAAGGAGGAGAAGAGACATCTGGAGCAGAAGAATTTACTTTCTTCAATCACTGGGAACTACAAACTAATGTAAGTCTTATTGATTTGTCCATCATGTCACCTTAAACTTTTTGGCTATATCTGCCAAAGCAGGAATCTCTAGTATTTAGGAAGTTTAGCTCACCCAGTGTCTTTTTCTGTCTTATTTTTCTCTTCTTGAGACCTTTCTAACAGCTACGGTTCTTACAATAGGCAAATGACTGACCAAACAGAATTTTCTGTGGTGTTATTAGATACAGGCCAGTACAAACAAGATGGTATCGGCTGGCAATAAATAAACAATTATTCCAAGGCAAATGACACAGATAAACTGACTGCTGAGGACTATAGACGCTTTTTGCATTGACTCCGAAAATCAGCCATACATTTTCAATAACCTGCTGTTTCTGGTGGTTCAGCTGTAGAAGATCCAGACTAAATAATCCTGTCAGATATTAGGTTCCTAGTTACCAGATTACCTCTGTCCATCCAAATGAGTTTAGTAGAAGAATTGCATGACAAAAACTTGATTGTGTAGTTTTTCTCTCAGCTGTCCTGATTCCTCTGGCCATAGGTGGACTTCCTGATTGTTCATTATTAGGTGTTCTCATGTCACTGCCTCTGATGCAGTTTTAGACTACTATCCATGCTCCAGTGTACCTGGCACCTCCCAGGCCCAGACCTGGCACCCTGAACATGCAACTCTCTCTTTGGTACTTTGGTGATGACAGAACTATCTTCTGGTTGATTCACATCTGGTGTAATTAGGAAAGGTGTAATCCTTGAACTACCAATCTAACACCATCTCAAGATCTGCTTCAAATAAGGAACTGAATCAATGACAAACCTGAATTTCTTAGGTCAAGTGCACAGAAGGGTTTTACATTGAGCAGAGAGGGGTGCTGCCTTCTCTTCAAATAACTCAGTGTTGAGATACATGTTGGCTTGTACTGGTTTTGTCTTCATACCAACTTGGATGAGAACAACACATAACAAATGGCCTAATGTACCAGTTTATTTCAACACTAATATCAGTTGAGAAATATAGTAACAATGTCCAATTTAGCTTCACAATTTTCAGTATTTTTATTCATAAGAAAGTATATAGAGAAACTGTTTCTGTCATAATGCTATCACCTATTTTTTGAATTATTAAATAATTTCATATAAATTGCAAATGTAATAATTGTCTTTACATTTTATTTCCTTAATATTTTTTGTAACTCCAAAGTGGCAGGAAACAAAAAAGGGTCTTATTATGTAGTTCAACTTTAAGATTTCAGTAGATACTGTGCCTGAGTTATGAAAGTAACAAAATGGATTCAAGCTATCTGGGCATCACTAAGCTGATGAAAAATTGCTTTGAAGATTAGTGATATACAGTACTGTATGAACAAGATCAGACATTGCACAGATCCCACTGACAATCCACTTGTCACCCTTCTCCTACATCTCTGTCCATTTACCACTTTTCTTTGGCCATCAGCAACACCACTAAGTCAATTTATTATCCAGTTTAGAATATTAACATCAATAATGCAGTGACTCACTGAACTGCTGTACATTTTTATGATTTCATTACTTACTTACTTTCTAACATTTTATGTGAGTGGTAAGGAAAGTAATCCTCAATTCCAGGTAGCAAGTTATTTTTGTCTGCTTTGACTTGCATTAAAATTTCTTTGCATTAAGTAGGTAAAATATTTAGTAATATGCGTAGCTACTAACCTGCCCAGACATTGTACCATTTTTTATTACTGGAGTAAAAAAGTGCTTTGAGTTTTGTTTCTCATGGACAATTTTGAAATAGTTTCTATTTTTACTGCTTTGATCAGACCTTGAATTGGTAAAGGCTGATGTAGCTCACAGAAGCTCTGCAAGTTCACATTTGGTGAAAAATCTGCTTCTTTTTAAAATCTGGATGAGTTTTTGATTTATTTCCATTCTTAACACCTGTCAAGATAATAAAAATAGGAGGTAATTTCAATGAACTATGTCAACTTTCAAAGGAACACTAGCAAATAAAAAAGGATATGTAATGCAGATCTTAACTTTCTCCAGTTAGCAATTTATGATTGTTTTCCAAATCTTGCTGTTTAAGTTGTTGTTTTCTGTCTTCCTTTAGAATTCTGAAAAATAGAATTCTTTATTAAAACTCCTAGTTATAAATTTTTCATGTTAGCTGAATAAATTATCTTTGCCTTTATAATGAAAAAGGTTTTATCTTGTTAAATATAAGGTATTTCAAGCATAGAAAACGCACCAAACTCTGACTAATCATTCAGCAAAGGGCAGCCAATAAAATTTTTATGTCACAATTTTTATTGGAGAGAAGTCCACATTATAATCTGTCTCTAACATAGTAAGTGCTGAACAGATGGAAAATATTTTTTTTTTTAACTCAATGCTTGTCTGCAAGCACCCAAAATTAAGTCTGCATGAAAAGAGAACTGTAGAAGTGTTTAAGGATGTTTTTGTTAGGCATATTTAAATATTAAAATGAGAAAACTAAAACTTAGCTATAAGTATCTCATTCTGCAGTGGATTAAACTACATGCTGTATTTTTACATTGTGGTCAGCTTTCCATCTAAGATTTTTGTATTCTTTAATCACATATAACAATTCTTTCAGTCAAGTTTCTGCTAGGAAACAGAAAAGATGGAATGGGAAAAAGAAGAGAAGCAATGGTTAGAGTTATCACCTCATGAAGCTTGAAAATTCCTGATTTTCTTAATTCTGAACTCCTAATTTTCATAAGAATTTTACTTATGAAATGCAATGTATTTTGTTAATCTTTCCTTGCACTTATTAATATAAAGATGTGCTGATTTTGAGATAATGTACATGTATGCATTCAAGATTTTTATCTTGTTACAATTTTTCTAATGAGATTTTGCTGAAATGAGTTTCAGCATTTTCCATAAGAGTATGTGGAAATTTTTCACACTACAATTACATTATGTATTGTCAAGCTGCCTTAAACACTGACATTCAGCTGGCACAGTGAATCCATGCTTTCACTGCTAAATACTTCTTGGTCTGTGTTTGTAAATGGCACTATAAGACATGTTTTGTCTTTCCAAGAGAGTTGATGTACTGGACATAGTGAGTTTTTTCATGCCTGGAGAGATAAGGACTGGATGGTGACATTCTGCTTCCTGAGGCAATGACAAGAGCCCTCTTTCCATTCTTCAAGATAAAGAAAGTGGTGCTATCAGAGAAAAAGAAGTGCAATAGAAATGTTCATCCTTTGAGGGGGAACTCATGGAAAACCAATTATTACCATTGGTCCTGGAGCTTATTTTGGATGTATACTCCTATATGCCCTATGTTTGATTAATTGAGACATTGCTCTATCCTTCCCTAAGCTTATCAAACTTTGCTTTGATTTAGATTAGAAATGCTTTCAGACAGTGCAATTTTGGTATCTGCCTAGTTTATTTAAAACTAAAAAGAAAAAACCAGGAGCACAAGAATGTGAGTCTGCCTGTTTTGATTAATAAAGCCTATAAATCTCTTCAATACAGAGTGTAAGGTAACATTGAACTGATTTTTCTGTGAATTTTCCTTCCAGAAAAAACAGGGAATCAGAAAATAAGCCAGTCTAAAAGGGAGGTTTGGAGGACACCTAATTCCTAATTCTCCTCCAAGCAGAAGTAGCTTCAAAAATTAGTCAGGTTGCTTAACACATAATCTATCTCTTCTAAAAGACCTATCAAGATAGAGAGGAGATAGGAGCTTGACCACTCACACTGTGAAATGTTATTTTTCTTCCGTCTGGTTGAAATTTTACATGTTCTGACTTGTTACTGAAGCCTTTCATCCTCTCTCTGAGCATGTCAGAGAAGCATCTGACTGCCTTCCTTATAACACCCTTAAGAAGCAGAAGGCAGCAATAAGATTCCCCTTCAACATCTGCTCCAGGATGAACAGGCAGAAGTGTTTCCTCTGCGTCTCCTCAGGTGTAATGTAGTCCAGCTCTCTAACCATTCTACCAGCCATCTGCTGAGCTCTCTTGTTTGTGGCAGTGGGGAATCCTCAGCAGTATGTCAAATGTGGTCTCTCCAGTGTGGATTAGAGTGGAGTAATTACTTTCCTTAAGCTGCTATCTTGCTTTCCCTAATGCAGCCCAGGATGGTATTGTAAGGTAGTGCTACAAGCTCTGAGTGAGCTTATAGGATGACTGGGTTACTTTTTAAAAAATATCACCCTAGCTATTTGATCCTCAGCTGCATGCAGCTAGTCCATCCCAGGTGCAGAACTCTGACACACCATTTGAGGTAGCTACTTGAAAGTAAATTTTATAACTCTGTTTCATCTTGTGTATAGTCTTATTGATATTTTAATCATGAATAACAACGGTTGCAGATCTCTAATACATATTGTATTACAACAAGTTACACTGTTATTTGCAACGTGTATTATCTTGGCAACTTGTAAAAGTACTTTGTACTATACTCTTTACCTGTACTTTTTACCTTTACATCTTATACAATAGAGTTAGTAGACACAGATGTGTGTGATTAGGTAAGTATAACTTGAAACGTTTGTTAATTTATACAGCTTATAAAACTGCATCTAGTGATGAGCTACCAGCATTCTCTTTTCCTAGCATACCAGAGAATAAACGGAGACTCAGAGACACTTTCAGCAGGCAGATTCTAACCAGTGAACACTGCACCTGTCCAACCTGTAACAGCCAGTTTTTCCAGGAAAATGCCATGGAAGACAATATCAAAGGCCTTGCTGAAGTCAGATTACATTCAGAGTCTTTCTCTTATCCACAGGGAAGAAGTACCCAGCTATCCCAGTGATTATGGTAACTTAGGGTTGCCATTGCCCTCTCAATGTGTCTACAAGGCTAGAAGTGGAATGCAGCTGGGACAGAAGGAGAGCTGCGCTCCAGCTGGTTCCCCTTGGTTTGCTCAGGCGAGGGTTGGGGGAGGCAGTCTTGTGATCGGGTCCCCTCAGCCTGGATAGCTGTTGTATTGTCTCCTGTGTTGATTGGTGATCCTGTGACATTGCCTAGCAAAATTCTTACATAGGATGACATGTAATGTGATCTGTTTGTGCAGAAATAACACTGATATTTCAGTGTGAGTGCACACGGCAGAAAACTTCAGCCTCTCACTAAATCAGAGTCAAACGTGTCATGCAGGCAGTTGTGTTGGCTCATGCCTTCCAGATCTGTTGCATTTCTGTTTGGGTCTTAAAACCTGGCTACTGGGGCTGAAGGGACCTATTGGGACAGAGTGGCATCTGCAACAGGAGCTAAAGATGAGACATTCTTCAGTGACATTGGATGTGACAAGTCTTGCCTGCTTGGGAGTGTGCCATCTCTGTGCAGTTTGCAGCAATGTTGACCAAATAATACTGTTAAAGTTTTTGATGTGGGCAGATGGAATGCTTTCCAAATTCAACCCAGAAGTGGTACTCTTAATAGAAATGAAGTGACATCTTCAAGGTTTTCTTATATTATGTGGTCTTATCTTCTGAGGGCGACTCAGAACCACTCTTTCTGTGAAAAGATGTGTAGCACATGACAGAACACTATTCCAACTGCTACGAAATGTCATCCATAGCTTGTTCCAAAAAATGGTACCTCACCATTGCAGGATCTTCCCATTCTCTTTGATACTCATGACTCTTTGACTCATGTCTCAGTATGTTGTTTTCATCTCTTGATGCAACATTTCTAGATACTTTGAGAAAATATTGTCATATGCCTCCTCCTGCCTTTGCTGAAATCGCTATGGAAGCTGTGTTCAATATTCCTGAGATGTAATTTGTACCATTACAATAACATGTAATGACAGTTAAATTACAGAAATTGAATACCACACTTTTGTAACCAAATAGACTGAATTAGAAGATGGCAACATTGTACTTTTTGGAAGGTCTGGAACAAACCATTGAGACCTTCAACTGTAGAAGAGGATGCAGCCAGTATAATTCATGACTTAAATGAATAATATTCTTCACAACAATAATTTTGTGACATTGCGCAAGTTACTTATTGTACTTAAGTATCAGTTTCCTTATTTATTTAAACATGGAAAAAGAAAAATCTATACAAACTGCTACACAATGGGAATTGACATGCAGTGCTTTACAACTGCTACCAGCTATAACAATCACCACGCATCTGGAAACCAGGATTTAGGAAAATGTAGCCTCACAGCTTTATGGAATACTATGCTTAATCTTTGTAGATAACATTTCTCTAAGTCACATGGAACTGAGAAATTGAAAAATGGCGTATTTCCAGAATAATTCTTTCAATTTCTAATGGCATAGAAGTTGAAACTAATCCTGACATTTGAACTTTGAATCTCCATATGCAACCCTCAGGTAGAATTAAGAGCTGGACTTCAGAATTCATAAAATATTTATGCATATAAATTGAGAAAGTTTATAAGTGCAAAGACAATAAATTATGCTCAGAATCATGCTGCTGCAACAGGAAGAGCTTGCTGGGAGTGCATTAGTAAATTATTGCAGATATGTTTTAAAATCAGTCTAAGAAAGCCATCTAGATTTATCTAAATTCTATGAAAAATATCTGTATTGCGTAGGTTGAATTTAGGTGGGTTTTTAGAGTCATCTCTCGACTGCCCATGATGGATTTATACGCTACAAGAGTGTTTCACATAACAGCCCTCAAGTCTCTGCTTAACCCCGGAGACACCTACAATACTCTACTACCTAAATTTTTATTTCTGACCTTGTACAGAATTGACTTGCTTTTGGCTTCAGTGTGGAGGTTTGGCTATAGCCTTCAGTCCCACAGGAATCCAGAAACCAGAAATTTTCTAGCAATTCTATATTCTGGTTCCAGTTCAGTAAATATTACCATATTTCATCTACTGGGCTGAGCCCACAAAAACAGTTATGACTCTATATGATTTTATTTCTGAGGCATGTAAATGTCTTCCTTAAAACTTAAAAGAAGCATATATGTCTTAGTTTTCTTGAAATATTCTATTTTAATAAAGTGCTTGGTTTTTCAGCTTCTGTGATACTTTTAACTCACAGGTATTCCTGCTTTTACAAAACAGATAATATTAAACAATCTGTGGCTTCTAAAGGTTTTTGTGGTCCCTAGTGAGAGACAATAGTGTTTTCTTATCCTGCAGTCAGTCAATCAGCATGGTATTATCAGACCTGTGGTTCGTCAAACAACAAGGCGGTGTGTGTTTTCCTTGCAGAAAGAGAATTTGGAGATATTATAGTTTGTGAGCATTTGAAAAATATGGGGGAATAGAAATGTTTTAGAATATGATGGTGAAATTGAAGGGGTAAAGGTGTTGTGGAGGCACACAATGGTGCATAATGAGAGATACAGGAGGACATGGCAGAAACTGGGATTTTAAAAAGGTCCAGCAGTATAGCTATGGCTGTTTTGGAAAGAAAGGAAAGATGGAAGAAACTATTTTACAGGGATGCAGGCCATCTAGCAGGAGAAGAATGTTAAGTGTGGAGCCACTGAGTAGATCTGAGTAATGAGGAGGAAGATGTCTGGGGCTTTTTCTGTGTAACAGAAGGGACAAGGACAGGGAGACAGTGTAATTGTGGGGACATATTATCTAATGGTATTCAAACTGGCTTGGACTACTGACTCCATTGTTTTAGGTTTCTCTTTTTGTTCAAGATTGTGGCATATATTCTATTTCATGATAATTCCTTGTTCTTTGGACTATGAAAGGTACAGCAACACATACAGAAGAAATATGTGAAAAGATTTTCAGTATTTTCCCTGAGAGTTTCTTCTCCAGATGTCTGATTTATAAGGCATAGTGCAACCACATAACTTTACAAGGTTTTGAGGTTTAGCTTGAACTACCCTACATAAGTATTATTTATTAAACTAGTGTTTACTATAAATATAAATAGGATTCATAAACGTTACTCAAGACATCCTAAGCAAAATGCAATCAACAAAGGGTTAAAAGAAACCTACAATTTTTTGATAAAGAAATAAATAATAAAATAATAGAATGTGCTGAGTTGGAATGCACCCATCAGGATCATTGAGTCCAGCTCCTGGCCCCGCACAGCACAGCCTCAAGAGTCACACCATGTGCCCAAGAGCATTGTCCAAATGCTTCTTGGACTCTGTCAGGCTGGTGCTGTGACCACTGCCCTGGGGAGCCTGTTCCAGTACCCGAACATCCTCTGGGTGAAAAACATTTTCCCGATATCCAAATCCCTAAAATTCCTCTGACTCACCTTCAGACCATTCCCTCAGGTCCTGTCACTGGTCACCACAGAGAAGTGATCAGTGCCTGCCCCTCTTCTTCCCCTCATGAGAATGTTGAAGACCCCAATCAGGTCTCCCATCAGCTTCCTCTTCTCCAAGCTGAGCCAACCAAGTGAACTCAGCCTCTCCCTATGTGGCTTCTCCTCCAGACTCTCCATCATCCTCATGGCCCTCCTTTGGATGGTCTCTAAAAGCTTTATATCTTTTTTTCATGTTCTGGTGCCCCCAAACTTTCCCCAGCACTCGAGGTGAGGCCACCCCAGCCCAGAGCACAGTGGGACAATCCCCTCCCTGGCCTGGCTGGTGATGCTGTGCCTGATGCACCCCCAGACACAGCTGGCCCTCCTGGCTGCCAGGGCACTGCTGACTCACATTCAACTTGCCAATGATCCCTTTCTACAGCTCTGCTTTCCAGCATCTTATTCCCCAGTCTATGCACACCACGGGGTAGCCTCGTAGTTTTTTATAAAAGCTGTAAACTTGGCAATGAAACTTGCTCAGTGGCAGAAATGTTCAAAAGTAGGAAGCATGCTCATGTAAGGATAATAATTAGAACACAGACAGTACATGAATTAGCACAATGGCTTTCCAAAAGTATAAACTCTGTGTGGATTAGTATTAGCAAAATTTAACCACCATGTAATTACAATTACTCTAGTTGTAAATACTGGAATAATTTTCAAACTTGAAGCAGCTTTTACATCTATTATTTTTACACAATATGCATAAATTTTCTATAGAATATTATATTGTTAAACTTCTCTTATTTTACAATTTCCTGCAAGTGGCCCCTGAGTTTTGTAGTCTTAGCTTTTGTTTTTATAAAAGGCTTGTCATTTAAAAGTATAATTTGCTTTTAATTTTCTCCTACATTTTTATAGAAAATTAGTTATATTTCTTTCTCTTTTGAACTTTTTAAAGTAAGATATATTTGCTAGTTGCAGTCAGAGTCTATCATCTGTTCACATGCTTTAAAAATAATGCAATTATTGATAACCACCTAATTTTCTTCTCAGTCCTGGATATTTTCTGGACATTACTATGAAGAGCTCAATCACTTTCTAAGGAATTGCATCTTGTGTATGAGTATAATTTATGTAAAGCATGAGAGGGAATTTATAGTAGTTATGAAGCGATACACATCTGGGATGTGCATAAATTAGTCCTGTGTTTCCTAGATATCTGCTGTAAATTTCTAGAACTTGGAGATTGTCAGATACATCAAAAATCCTTAAAGCTATCCTGTTTTCACTGTCATATGATGGAATATGATGGACACTTGTCTTCTATTCCAGGGAAGGCATTGTATCTCTCTCCTCACAGCTCAGTAATATTTATTGCCAAGCATAGCTCAGATAATTTCTGCATATTCCTCAGTTCTAAATGAACATCAAATTCTGATTAAAATTCCCATTTCCCATGAAAATCTGGAAGTTTTCAATTATATTGAATAATGCCAGGTGCTGCTAAAAGAGCATCTTCTGTTGCACCAAGTCCCTATCCAGAACAAGGCAAAAGAGGCAAATGACATAAAACATTCAAGCTGAATCAGAGAAGAACAAGCTTAGAAGACGAAGAGGCATAAGAGGTGAAACTGCCTATGTAGAGTGTCCCCTTAGCATAGTGAAAATTGAAAGGAAATTAAGCAGAATTAAAATGAGGTAGGAAACAGCCTGTTTGGAATGTAGGTAAGCTGACAATGTACAAAACCTCTTCTTTTTCTTGACGCTTTAAACTTCAGTATTAATACTAAAACAATTACCGAAAAGAAGAGGACATTGGAACTGTTTCTTACCAGCCAGGTAAAATCTCCCAATTTGGAGATTTTATTTCCAGTAAATTTAATGCTTTGTCTTTGTGGAAAGACAAAAAAATGCAGGATCTTCTTAGATCTTGACCTAGAAGCTATTATGAGTTTTACAAACAAAAGTGAAACTGAATTAGCTGGCCTATAATTTCACTACTGTGGTCATAGCTCTGAACCATATAGGCACGAACTGCATGTGCTTTTACTTCTAGAAAATACCAAGGTTTAGCTGCTTGTGAGACAATGATGTGCTTGTCATGTCATTATTTTAAGATGTGAACCAAATGTATATCAAAACACTGCACAGAAGAAATTAGAGCCCAGCTATGCCTGCTCTTTTTGTCCTCCACATGTAAACATAGTTGAACAACTTAATTGTGGATATTACATCTGATTTAACTGTAACTTGAACAAAGAAGACTGGCCACAGGAGAACAAAGAAAAAGTTATTCCAGGTAAATTTCTGGATTTAGGATTAAACTCTGCACAGTCACCTACTGATTGTTTTTCTGTGTCTAAAATCTCCAGGGGACTTCATCAACTAACAGATTACAATAATATAATCTAATCTGACCCATTAGAAATAAAAAAAAAACTTTAAAAGGGTCTCCAGTCACAAGCATTGCAAGGTTTTGTTTCAGAGAAATCACACTCAGCTATTTGTGACAGCCAGAATGTGGAAACAGAAATGCAGAGGCTTTCAATTGACCTTTTCCTCTTGTACAATGTAACTCAAGCTCTGGTGTATCCCACACAGAAATCTTATTTTGCCAGGTTTCCAAAATACCAGAACTGTTTCTCCAAGGTATCTGGAGTCAAGCCATGGTCAAATCCATTCCATTAGCCATGATATTCCTACTGCAGAGGTTATGTATCCACAGCTTGTGTGTAGAAGCTACTCACTAACTATGTGTATAGTCAAAGAAACTGATATAACTGATATATATGATATGGCATCACTATTTGCATCTAATGGAATAAACATGGCACTGTAGGACCCTTAAATACGTTCTTCTCAGAAACATTTTTAACATTAAGTTCATTCACTCAGATATTAAATTATCTTGTTGAAGTGATGCAATGTTAGAAGATACACTTCATGGGTCAGTTCTTCAGAAATCTGGTATCTGTGTCAATGTTATAAAGAGAAGGTCACAAAAAAGAAGATACAATTTATGAAGTAGTAAGAGTCATCTTAATTAGTCATCTCATTATGCACAATGAATCTTTTACTCAGGGATAGACTTCTTAAAAGAATACTGACTGTATTAATCTGCCTTTATGCAAAAAAAAGGTTAAGACTGAAAAGCTCAAAGCCAAAAGAGTCCTGTAATAAAATTTGTACATTCAAAGCTTTAGAGAAGGGGAAAAGACTTGAGCATCACATTTTTGGGATAAAATAATGAACAAGTTCACCATTCAACAGCTCTTGTCTCCACTTCATAAGCTTTAAAGTTGCAATAAAGAGGTTTTACTACTATTATTATAGAAATTAGGGTCTTAAAGGGCATGCATAAGTAGAATTCTCAACTTTTCCTGTTAGAGATGTGGATTGGTTTCAATGGATATGAAATTGTTTCCAAGTTGAGGTCTACAGTTGGGTATATTTATTTTTTTTTTCTAATCTGTTCGCTTTTTTCCAATTTTTGTAAAAGTACTTACACTTTCTAGAACTTTAGCTGTTAGTAACTTTTGAATCTTACAAGAGTGATGTTTACAGCCTGACAAAGAAATATACACTTTATTCTTTGAATTCAAAGATTTTAAAATAATTGATCTAACCTCAATTGTTTTAAACCCAGTTGGGTTTATTTTCTCCTTGAATGAAGGTGGAAAAAGGGAAAGCAAAAAATACTGATTTTGTGTTAAGAATGTGCTTCCTTTCATTGATGTTTTGGTTTTTGTTTTACTTGAATTTTGTCATTGGAGATTACTTAATGATGATGAAAATTGGCAATTCACATTGGAATAGTCTTTCAGAAAATTATGATTGGTTGGTAGCCACAGGTTTCTTAAAAATCAGTTACCTTCAATGATAAAATTATTCTCAGAAAAAGTGGAGTCTTCAATAATATCTCTTTAGAACAGAACATTCCTATTTTGAAATACTTTTGAATTCATCTCAATATTCAAAGTGCAGAGTTTGAATAAAATGGCAATACATGTTTGTTTTTTTTTTTTTTTTTTCTTTTCAAAAGAAAAAAAGAAAAGTGACCTGAAATTATTTCTTTTGAACATTCTCTGGTAAATTTTGAGGGCTCAATGTTTTTTTCATTCCAAAATAAATGACGCTCTGACAACTTAAAAAAACCTCATAAAAATGGGAACCTTGGTTCCGGCAGAACTTTGGGATATTGTAGTCACTTCTTTTTAGGGGCTAGATCATGTTGAAGAAACAAGAGATGAAAAAGATTATTTCATTTATATAGTGTGTTCTGACCACTTAATGAAGAACAGGCTAAAACTTCTTTTGAAATCTCTGCTATGATTCACACCATGTGCAGGGCTTTTTTTTCATTGTTCTCCACAATACAAGTTCTCTTTAGTGTTATTCAAAACCTGTACTTCACCTTTTGTCTATATGGCTATTTATAACTTCACCATTTGGTCAGGTGCTGAAAAATTGTTAGTAAAGAGAGACATTTGTCTTGCAAACACAGCTAACAAAGGAAAACTGTTTAAATATGCTTACAATATTTTAATTTTTCTAAATGAAAGTGCTGGAGTTATTGATACCAGATTTTCCAGAAATCAAGTATCCTTATTAAAAAGAAAAGAGTTAGTGCTGTCAGGAAGAGTAAATGATTACAAAGAACTCAGATAGAATTGCTCTTAGATAATAATTGTCATGCTAGTTATGTAAGTTAATTTCATCACCTAAGTTCATCCCAGGAATGAAAGAGATCCAAGACTGCATATATTAAATACAGATTACTACAGATAAGCCTTTGAACTGATTGGGAAAAAAAGTAATTTATTTTAACAAAGATATTGAATTTTTTTTATGCCAAGCCACACATCAATGAATTACTCTCTCATATCCATCATGTAAAGAATCAGAAAGACCAATAAATATCTTGGTTTCTCTAAATTGTTTTGTCCTACTGAAACAGCAAGTACGTGATACTTTTGTTTTCACAGGCATTACAATTGGTATGTGAAAACAGCCCTGAGACAAAGGAGGAGGTGCAAACTGTAGCCAGAGAGGAAATGTATTCATCCATGTTACATGTCCAGTATAACTGCAAGACAGAAAAAGCCGTGCAAATTGCATCAAACTAATTTTTTTTTTTTTTGTCACGGCATTAGGGACCATGAGCCAGGCATCCAGAACTGTTGTTTTCAATTGCATAAATTCGGAAAACACAACTAATTAGAAAGGATAGGAAAAGGGAAATTGTGCATTACAGAATGGTCCTTATGTTTTTTTTTTAAATTCAGTTTGAAGGCACTGTTTTTTATCAAATTTGCTCTCTTTCATAACCCTTCATTTGTCAGTCAAGAATTCTTTACATTTTTGTAAAGACTAGTTAACAGACAAATAAAATTCTAGATCAATACAGTGAATTTAGAGACTAACATTATAATGAGACTAACATTAGTAAGATATGGCCAACAAAATGTGGGTGAGTGGAAATAAGTTTACTTCACAACATTTAAATACAAAATACATTGAATTTATTAAAAAATCAGGGAATGCATTTCTGTAAACAAACATAAAAAGTTACAAAGGTAGATACACAAATTTTTTGAAAGGTAAAATGTTATAGAATTTCTGAGCAGTTATGTGGCTGAAATTTAGCTCCAGTTTGCTCTGTTATATGGTATTGTCCCAGTATTTCCACTAGCTTATCCCACCCAGCGTAAATTTAGTTATGGTCCTAGTTCACTAGAAGCCTGAACTTTCTTTGTTATAGTCAGAGAGAGTTATCATTGACATCAGCCTCAAGGAGCAAAGAATTGAGCCCTTTAGATTCTCTGCTGTGACTTATTTGTACAAATGTGCATTATACATGAAGGCATTGTGAAGGAGTAGCATAATACATCGGCCTTTGGGGCAAAAACATTGACATTTTAGCTGCATACTGCTTTCATTAGCAGTTGAAAAAATGCCACCAAAACACTTTCTTTGCAAACCTTTTCTCCAGAGCACTTTCTTTTCCCTAAAATACCTAACTTCTGTGTCTTCTATATCTAACTCTTTCTCTTTATTCCCAGGTTTAAACTTCTCTGTTCCTTTACAAATATAACTTAAATTCCCTTTAATATATCTTTCCAAATGAATTGAACACCACAACAGGCCCTGACATGTGTTTCCTCTTTCAGAGGTTTTTCTGGTGCTGTTGGCAAGCGTTCACGAAAATAAAAAACATGTTTTAATTCTTTAGATGAAAGGTGCAGTTTCCAGTGGAGAGTAGGAAGTGAGGAGTCAGAGTTCACTCTGAACATGTCACATCACTTAATGTCTGTGTAATGATCACTAATGTTCAGTTTCTCACTAGGGAGAACTTATAAGAAAAATACACTTTTCATTTTAGATTTCACAGGGTAACTGTTTTTAATGATCAAAAATTCTAAAATCAAACTTAACTTTGTTAAAGGGAATTGGACTTATATAAATCAGCTCTGAATTTTGCTTGCATAGCACAGAACTGGGTTCAGGTATTCTTGCAAGAATTTAACTGCTATGAGAAATCTATTTAACTTCGCTTTGTTCTGCCTCTGAAGTTGTAGTCTTTATCCTTCCTAAGGAAGAGAAGTTTTTCTATGAATTCTTACAGGGTATGCAGATGAATTTTCTAACTTAAACAATCTCTGGTCCTGGAAATTTATTCTACATCTTAATTCCTCATTTTTTTCCACTTTATTTCTTTGCAGTCCAGTTATCAGAAGTATTATCTTTATTCATATGTATTCTCAGGAGAGCAAAATCTGTGTGTTATGCACATGACTTGCACAATTTTCTTAACTATTTACTTTTTTTGTGTGGTTTTTTTGCACTGCAAGTTTGACTGATGACTGGGTAATACACAAGACTAATTCTGCTGGAACTTCTGAATAGAAGAGGTTCTATTGTATGTTAATCATCCAGCTCATGGGAAACTCATAGGAAGCCCTGTGTTAGGACTTGAATGCTTCTTTGTGAAAATTTCATTGTCTGAAGTGTCCCAGCCCATGAAGGCAGGGATTTAAGTGCTTCCTAAACTTTGTTGCAATGGAGAGATGAAGTATAATCTCATCGACCATGAGTGCATGTCCATGACTTTATAAGTGCTCTACTTAATAGATAACTTATAAAAAAAGAAGATGCTTTGGTGCACTATCTGTCAAGACACCTTTTTTCTGTTATAGTAATTTTTGCTACAGTAATTACAGTGAAAAAGTGGTAATAAAAATGCAAGTATTTAAAAAAAAAAATTGCTGTCTTCTATGTGTTAGATATTTAACCACCTGTACCTGTTTGTTTAGATATCCAAGTCCGCCATTACTTCCAAAATAGTGATCTTGGAAGCTGCTGCTCAGATTTGGAGCCAATGTCCAATCTGGGAGTGGAGGGTTTGAATAGTAGAAGGGTATTTAGAATTTAGACAACATAACAATGACTACTTATGCTTGACTAGGTAAGGGGTGGAACTGCATTAAATGTGTTACCTGTAAGACATCTTGCCATCCTCTCATCCACTGATACAAGTGAATATTGCTTTTTTCTAATCTCAGCTCCCACTTTTCTTTTTCTTTTACCCTAAGAAAGTAGCCTGGATAAATAGAAGTATTTCTGTGTGTATTTTGTAGTAATGTGAAGTTTGTACTCGGGCAGAACATATCAAAGGAGGTAGAAGTAATTCACATTTCATAAAACACACACATAATAGAACTCTCACTACCTATCATTGTAAAACACATCATTGTCTAGAACTTAAATAGAATATAAGGGAACTGGCAGAATATTCACTGCAGTGCAACAAATATTCATTTTTGCATGCCAACAACAGTAAATATGAAATAGGGGAGGGGGCCACTTAGAGGGATTCCTTCATAAAAAGTTGTTAACATTTGCTTTGATTATTTAATTCTATTATTTATTATAGCTATTATTTATTGTTTATTAATTATATTACTTATTATTTATATTATGTAAAATTTCTTCTGATTCTTCATAAATACATTGACGTATGTTTAGTTCCAATTAAGAGAAGACCTTTATTTTTCCAGAAAAAAAAAATTCCCTTTATTTTTGGAGCATTTTTTTTATATGCAGTGGAGGTGTCATTTGTCATTCAGAGATTAACCAGAGTAACCTAAGCTATTGCCGTAAAACAGTCTTCCTACAGAGATATGACCTTAGCTACATCTTTTTATATGGGATTATTTTAAAAGACAGTGGGGAGTATGATAAAACCTTAATATTTTTTAATTCAACAGTGCAGCAGTTTATGAAAACCCAGTGACTTAATGTGTGTTGTTTTATGAGACTGACTTACATCCCCAATAAACACTAGAACTATAGTATCTCTTCCTTTCATTTCTCCTGCTTTGACTCCTCTCCCCCTGTATTTGATTAGGTAAAAAAAAGATAAAAGCATGTTACCTCAATTTTCACAATGAAAATGTAGAATTAAAGAAAGGTTTTCATTCCTCTCAGTTTTCTTTCTGGAGGTTCCAGGCAGCTGCTAATCATTATGTTTGCAATTTTAAAGCAAGACCCCAGGTTAGTTGTGCTAGTTCATTTACAAGAGTCTCCAGTATTTGATTAGACTCCTATGTTTAATAAGGATGCTAGGTAGAAGGAATTGAGCCATTTATTTCTGTAATGTTC
>JACBWW010000044.1:870129-1047120 GCA_020086605.1 Lanius collurio | reverse complement strand
GGCATTTTGAAACTGGTGTAGAGCAGATATTCACAACCTTTTTACCACTTAGCCTCCCATGATGAAGATAGAAATGCTCAATACTTCTTTAAATTTCACAAACCTCAACATTTATTATCTTAAACTCAATACTGTGCCTTACTTTAGAGTGCTTGAACCACAAAGGTGATGCCTTCTTCTTTGACCAGGAAACACTGAAATCAAGCATAAAAAATGAAGTAGCAGCGAAGAGAAAAAAAATAATTTTAAGTCTTTATGTTACTAGCTTGAAAGGTGTCTGTAACATACCAGGGTTTTGGCTGTTGTTGAATGGGTCTGGCCCTGCATCAAGGCTGTCCTTCCAGAGCTCCCACACTGAGCATTAGGCTGGCGTGGGCAAGGTTCTCGAGGTGACATAGCCAGCACAGTTGACCCAAAGTGATGAGAGGGATATTCCATACTGCATGAAGTCTGGTCATCAATAAAAGCCAAGAGAAAGAAGGAGGAAAGGCGGGCACTGGCCATCATCAGCTGATGGGAAGTAGAGAATAATTGTTTTCCTTTGCTTTTGCATGCATAATCTTTGCTTTTACTTTATTAAACTGTCTTCATCTTGGTCTTTATTTTCTCCCCTCACTGTCTTGATGAGGAAGGAGGTGTAGACTGGTTTTGTGGGTACCCAGCATTTAGCCAAGAGCAACCCATCACAATGACCAAAGGTGAAGAACAGAGCCAAAAGCCAGAATGTAGAGACTTAGATACAAGTGAGAAGAAATCATAACAAGGATTACACATAATGTGCATTTTTTAGGAATGCATGTTGGGCTAAGTAGTATAACAGCTCTGCTTAGAAGCTGATAGTTGTTGACTTTCACCCTTTCTTTCCCTATCTTGTGTAGCTGCATTGTACAGGCTTGGAAAAAGGAGGTGAAACATTAGGGTATTTTGCTTTAGAAATTCAATTGTGTCAAAAAATGAGATTACATAACATGTATCCTCCTTTTTTTTTTTTTTATAAAGAAGAGAGAAGTAACTCCTGGAATAACAAATAAGCTGATGACACTGGTACTTATGTGCGACTCAGAGAGTGAATCACTTCTTATTACAGTTAACTGAAAGTAGAAGCATGGATTCATGTTGTTTATTTCTCATGTGTATAAGTACTGCCTACAGAGATCCTTCAGTTTTTGTTTTGTTTTGCTTTTATTTCTCTGAATTCCCAGGCTTCCCACTGATATTTTAATAGAAACTGACACATTCCTCTAAATTTCCCTATTTTAAAGTCACAAAATTTCTCATCCATAGCTGTTTTGACCAGCTTTTCAGCAGAAACCTTAATTTCTTTATATACTCTGTAAAAAGAATAAAGAAAATGTGAGTATGTTGCTAAGTAGTCTATTTGACACAAAAATCCTTACAAGTAGATCAGCACGTAAGCATTAAACAGTACATGAATAGCATCGGTGATACTTTAATCATGGGAGATCATGGCAGTATTTAATCCATTCTGTGACTAATTCTCTATGCTAAATCCATCGAGGATTTAATTTTACTTATTTTATTCTGACTATGTCATTTCTCAATTCAAAGAAGTACAAGACAGTTTTTACTTTATATTTTTTTGGTTTGAAATACAGACCTCAGGCCATGGAAGTAGAAGCTGGTTGAACTTTGTTGTTGGGATCAGGCTTTCAGGACAAACTTACTCTGTTTAGAAAAGATGAGGCAGAAGTCTGAAATATCTTCCAAGATCTGTGTGAGACCACCACAACTTGGTTAGTGTGTCTTTTGCTACCACTGTTGCCAAATTAGAATGACAAGAAACTCTTTTGCAGACCTTTTCAGTTTAATTAAATTTCTTCTCTCTTTCCTCCTAGAAAAAGAAGGTGTGGATGTGGGTGCAGGGCTGTGTGCAGCACGTATTTGTCACCAACAACTCACTGTTGTTCTCTTGTCAAGGTGTAGCAGGAACACGAACTTAGGTCCCTATTTGAAGACCCATGGTGGTTTCTTAGGCTTACATATTGTTATTGTGGTATTTCATTTAACAGTAATGATGAAAATTCAAAATATTCCCAGGGGAAGTTGAGAAGTATGTCAATGTAATTATGCTTTGGGAAACTGGTATGTGTGGTAACTACAATGATTTGTGGCAGAAGATTTTACAGGTTCAATCCCTCTTTTTTTTTTCTTTATGCAAGTGCCTCTCTTTCCACATTTTGTCCATAGCTCCTCAAAAAAACTTTACCCAACCTGAGACCAGATACTACTGATGTGAAATAGACTAAATAATAATTCTTGCACTTTGATGCTGGCAGTACTTCCAAATTTAATGCTTTTCAAGAATGGCACACCAACAGCAGTTCATTGCAGCTGCTGTAGCTTCCTTAAGGGCTTGTATTTCCTTGGGTTTTCATCATCCCTAGACCATGCACAAAACATGCTGCAGTTCTGTTCATCTCCCCCAGTTTTGAACCTGTTCTTCTGCTTAATAAATGAAGTGCATTTATGAAAGCCTGCAACTGGCAGGCTCTTCTTAACAGGCTGGATGTTCCTCATGATGAATATTTCTCTCTGAGCATGTATTCCTTCCACTCAGATGCCCATTTGTCTGCATCATTTTATATCTTGGTATTTGACAAAACCTCCACTGTTCAAGTACCCTAATTATATTTTCTGTCTCACAACAAGAAAGTGGTTTTGTTCATAAAATGCAGGAGTACAGTTTGGATTGTGGTGTTAAAATGCTACTTAAAACTGTTCTCTTTTTATCATTAAAATGTTTTCCCATATTATTGGCCTCAGAAACACAATGTATTTTCTCCATGCATTTCCTAAGGGACAGTAAGCAATATGCTACATGTCAGTTACGTCATATTAGTTTAATAACACCTGGAATAACTCAGCTGCAAATGCTCACACATCTCTAATTATGAATAGGAAGCCAAGGATTTAATGAAGAATTGTATAATTCTTTAATGGCGATTTTATGACAACGTAGTTGGCTGGGTTTTCACTTTAATTTGGATCCATTAGCACAGCTGGGTGCAGCTAAGAAGTCCCTCAGGCACACAGCAGTTCCTGGCTGGCACAAATGCAATTCTGACTTGTACTTCTGCTGTCTGAAGCTGACATCTGCACTGTGGGGTTCTGGAAACTCAACAAAGTTGCAGAAAATGCTCTATCTCTATGTATACTGCTGGGTGGCCAGACTGGAAGATCAGAGCTGGCTGTTCCTGTTTTTTTATGCAGAGGTACCTAAGATACCTTTAAATGGCCTTGTTTATGAACAGAATGTGGTTTAGTCACATCAGCAAACACTTTGTTTTATTCTTCTGAGATCTAGGTCTGACTTCAACTGCAACCTTTAGAGTTGGCAAAGGCAGGACAAAAAGTTCAGGGAAAAGTGCTTTATATCAAATTTGTGATTCATGATTAAAACTGGATCATATGTACCCCTTTAGAGAACTAAATATGATGAAGAATCTGAAGAAATTTTTAAGATAAATTTTGTACTGATCTGGAAAAATAGCTTAAAAATCCTCTGCTTCAGCAAACATCACAGGCTTGTTGCGTCTATCACGCGCTTCTGAAATCAGTGGATCAGAGACCATCAATGTGCATCAAATACAGTGTTGAAAGTATTCTGCTTTCTAAGAAAATAAAATATAAAAATATAGACACTGCGTCTCTTTTCAATTATTGTTATTTTTTCAGTTTTGTTTAGAAGATTCGACTGAAAAATAACTTTAGAATTTCATAACACTCGTGTTTTGGATTCATTCCCATGTCTGACTACTCACTTCTGTAAGGAGAGATCCCAGCATCCTCATCATGCTGGGCCTAACGAAGGACATAAAACATAAAAAGCTGAAGTGGGGATCCTCCTGCCAAAGTTACTTCTTACTTACTCTCCTGGGAAGGAGAATTTTGCCCCCAAAGATAAACATTTGCACTGTTGAAAGGCAGTGACAGAACTGCAGTAGCAATTAGTGTTCAATCTATCCCATCTGTGGGTGAAAACAATGTTAGATTTCTTTTCAAATGTAAACAACAGATGATTTTCAGACATGATTCCTTTGGAGTCAATTTAAAATGTGAGAATTCATACAGCATATAAATGTCTAGCAGTTCAAATCATAAAATGTTTCATCCTTGAATAATGGTCATATAATTCAGAAAGTGATTAAAACAACACATTGTCTCTAACATGAGATGATATTGTAGGAATTAACTGTTGTATGGGACTCTCAAGCTGCATTTTCTTCATAATCTTTCTAGAAAATGCCATAAATTAAGTAAAAAAAATATAAGCAGAATTATATGCAGATGTTAAACAAGCCCTTAGCCCAGCATAAATATATTGTGTGCAAGCCCTGTTCACAGGCTCAAGTTCAGTTCAATTTTGACTTCAGGAACAGAATTAAGAAGCAGCAATTTTAAAAATGAAAATCTTCCAGGTGTTAGTGCTAGTTTTGCATCATCAGCATCTAATCAAGCATATCTTTTCCTTTTGTAAAGGAAGAAAACCACACAGAGCAAGCATACCTTATACATCAAGGTGTGATTCTACCTAGACACTACTCCTGAACTGTGATGATGCAAGGTATCATACAGCTGGGAAGTAATCTGGGAACTTGACAGCTGAAAACTCAGTGATTTAAGTAAATTTCTTTTTTTTCTGCCAGGACTTTTGGAGGTGGTGTAGGTCATATGCTTAATTTCTTTAAACTCAGGTAGTGCTTTGAACTGCCACAAAGGGAGACAACCTATTCTAATAGTTTAAATGACAAAAATAGAAATAGAAGCAAACTCATAGATTCTTTGACAGGTAAACCGATATTATAAAATTGATGGCTTCATTTGCTTAAAAGTCTTTCTTTTCTACCTAATTCTGGCTGATCTTTTCTAAGTCTACCATCATAGATATTTTAGTAACCACATTTTTGAGGTTACGAACTTTGAGGCAAACAAATTCAGCCAAAAGAAACTGTACTCATTAAAAGTAATAACTTAATAGTATTACATTGCGTGGTGTTTTCTTCTAAAAAGTATAATACAAAGGAAAGAGGATGTGACTTCTAAATTTTGGCACATTTGATTCCCCATCTTAACTTTTCCACTGAGTTCCAAATATAATAATCCATTCTTTATGTTTAAAGCATATACCTTCTTTTATCTTAAGCCTTAGTGAAACACCTAATTCAAAATAGTTCCAAAGAAAAGAATGTCCAGATTTCTTGAACATAGTGTTGCATAATGATTGTTAAGAATGGACTCTTTAGGATCACATTTGAGATATGGAAATCCTCCTATACATATCTGCTTTATCAGTAGTTCAAATGAAAAGAGATCAGTCTGTAATGCATGTAATTTGTGACAGTTACAGTTGAGAACACAGTCAGGATGGATGTAGCCCTTATCTGACTGGGGTGAGAAGGAAGCAGGGGAGAAAGGGAAAGAGGTGCACACCCACAGGTTTCTCAATTAACTGCTACAGGTCATGTAATTGCTCTAGAAGGCGCTAATAGGAGGGCTACATCCCTCTATCCTTCCCTGCAATGTGTCTAGCCAAAACCAGGAAATACTTTTCTTGCAATTTACAGACCAACTGTGCGTAGAAGTCAGACTCCACTGAATTCAGTAAGCAAATAGTACCTTGCTTAGTCTGAGGAATACTTATTAATTTTGTAGTTCAAGAAAAGTAGTTTGCTCAAAGGTAGCGGTTTGCATGTTGGATAGCTGCCCACCATGAAAATAGGGTAGGATCTCTGTCTCTTCAGCTGTTGAGATTTTGTTTTCCTTTGCTTCAACTCAGAGCTAGTCTAGGCAGTGGAAAGAAGTGCACTGAAGGCTCTTTAGTTAAGAGTGAAAACAATCAAATTTGAAAATAAATACAACCATTTTGGACTGAATCCCACAAGATGCAGTCTTCTGATTTCTCACACTGAAACATAGAATGTGTTCTGCCTCATTCTGCCCTCTTATCTTTAATTAGATATTTGATTTCAAACAGAATGCTAACTGAATTAGTCAAAAAGGGAATGGAAGACATATGAGCCTTGGTTCAGCTTAGAATTGGAAAAGACTGTTTACAACTACTAGACAATACAGTTTTAGTGAGAAAACACCTTTGAAAAATAAATTCATTTGAGTTTTGATTAAAAGTTACCTTTGATTACACATAAAGGACAGTTTAGATACTATAAGCATTTAATAGCAAATTCTTGCAAATTACATATTTTAATTTTTACAAAATTACCTTTTAATTGTCATAAGTAATTACTTAAACTTCATTAAAAGATAAAAATCACCTTTTATTTGTGTTTTATTAAATACTTTGAATTTCACTAAAAGATAAAATTGTCTTTTATTTTTGTTTGTTAGGGGAAATTTTATATCATACTTTAGATATTGTCACATGAACCTTAGAAAGAGGAATGCTGGTTAATTGAAGATAATGCAGGAAGTATCTGGAGTTAGCAGAACATAGAGGTCATATTTAAGTTTCATAACACACTTCTAAAACAAATAGAGCATCAAGCTATTTGGGTCTTAGACAAACAGTTAAAATAGTTCAAATTGCATCTGTTTTTCATTTAGGCAAAGCAAACACAGTTTTCTTTCAAAATAAAGTTTATCACCCTTTTTATATTCCACTGTACCTACTGTCAAAGTCCAATATAAAGAAGCCACAAAAACCAAACAAGCAAAAAATCTCAGCAGACCAACCAAAAGTATTCTGCTAATTTTTGAAATCAAATCCAATTTTATACAAAAATGTTGACACAAAGAGGGTTAAATTAACAGAAATGTTTAAATGCAGTGATGTAAAATTCTAATTTTAGATTCTGGCCTTAAAAAAAGAAGTCATGCTTCTAAGGAAGCATGTACCTAAGGAGGTACCTGGAGAACAATAAGGAAGTCTGCAAGCTGACCCAGTAGCTCATGGAGAGGACTTAGCATTCGCATAATCAAGAATTGGTGGATGTGCCCATTCATGTAATAGCAGACGATGACGACAACAGCAACTTGACTGTTCCTTCTTGTTTTCAGAGAAAAGGCTATGTGAAATCCAACAAAAGTAAAACAAACAAATATTCAGTAAAAGAATTGGGCACTATTAGTGGAATAGAGAAAAATAAAGGAAATCATTTAATAATGAAACATAGGTTGAATATTGAATTCTAAATTCTAGGGTTTACTTGCTTTTGGAAACCACTATCTTTACAAATATGATGACTTGATATAAAAGCTGAAGTCTACAGTGTGTTAGAGACAGTAGTTCACAGAATGTCTGTAAAAAGAGCTGGTTTTCAAAGGGGAAGTGATTTTTTTCAACACTCACTTTTTAAAAATGATTTATAAACTATATTCTGTAGGCCATTGAGAAAACAAGATTTTGAAAAGCATTGTATGCTTTGTTGGCAAGAAATGGCATCAGGTTTCCTGTTGCTATTAACAATTATTATACCCCTGTTTGCAACAATTATTGCATATTATGTACCACATTTGCATTTCAGATAAGTTTTGTTCTACTGACACTTCCCATATTCAGAAACCTCTCAAGTCTGTAGAGACTATCTTGCTTCCCCTTGCCTTTTTTTTTCCTCCCTGAAAGAAAAGGAGGAAGATAACGTTATTAAGGACATTCACTGCTACCTCCTCAAAGGAGAATGTTAAGATTGTTATGCCTGCTTGAAACATGCAAACACTTCTCAGAAGGAAATGGGAGACCCTGATCCAGCTGGGGCAGAGGAAGCTCCCAGAACTTATTTCAAAGTTTATATAATAAGCTGTCCAAAGATATAAAATAAATTTTTAATAGATACTTTATTGCATGATAGGCTTTTGTTTGTATTGAAGCTCTTGAAATTACTTAAATAGTAATTGCTGAAGTACTCTTGTTATCTAAGTGCATTTACAAGTGGTGTTGGAATCAAAGTAATGTACTCAGGAAATTTTATAAAGACATTATAGTCCAAGGTTATGAGGACTAGCATAGGTGATAATATTTCAATTTTTAATCTAGATTTATGATATGCATACATTTTACCCACATGCACTGTAGATGTTAGGCTACATGAAGGTATCTTATAATCATTATGATATTTAAGCAGCATGCTTTTCAGACAGGAAGGAACAACCATGTTCCTTCCTGCCTGAAGAGAGAGAAAAATCAGGGAAGTTGAGGGAAATCTGGAAGCAAGAGAGATAAATAACAACAGTTTTGTGCTTTCCCCCAAAATATGTATTTCATTCATTTCAAAGTTAGCAATCTGCATAGTCATTTTCCTTTTCTAGGCAGGGTTTTTATAGCTTTCTTATGAAGACTTTGTGTACTTTCGATTAAGTGATCCAGACAATTATGTAACGGAATGAGCAAGAAATATTAGTCACTCAAATTGATAACTAATACAAGAAATCTCATTTTTTTTCTAAATTACTAGTGAGGGAAAATAGGCTATTTTACTTGGAAATGTACACTTCTCTAAATTCAAAGTTTTAGGAAAAAGTATAAGAACCTGACTTTTCATGCAACATGTATAAAATGCTTACTGCCCTACATGCAGACACTGCACTATGTTCATGATGTGATCAGCATGCACACTTCACTCCTGGCAATAATATTGTCATTAATTGGGTTTGGTCACATTCAAGAATTTGGCAAGCTGAAATTAAATTGAACACTAATTAATTACACTTATAATGGATGCTTGGATTCAAGACCATTTTTATCTCATCAGTTTGTGCCAAAGTAAGTAACAATTGTTTATTTCAAAATGATCCCCTCTGAAAGAATGTCACACACACTGCTCCCACAACAAGCCTTTTCAGTAGGCTAATAATGAGGTTTTTATATGATTTCTCTAATTCTCTAACTCACTTTTATTTTGAAAAGCTTCCTAGGTTTCCAGGTCTAAAGGAGCTGTTTGAATCAACAAATATATAGTTGAATATAAGGACCCTCAGCAAATAATTTCTGAAATTATTCTTAAATATTGTCTGAAATGAGAAGTACTTTTAAAAAATGTTCTAGACTTGAAGAGTTCAACAAGCAGTAGAGTTAAAACATACTGCTTCAAGTCCATGAGTCTTGTGACTACTAGAAATTTGCAAATTGCGACAAAACAAATGGGTTTTAAACTTTTTTTTCCTTCAGTAATAGCAAGGTTTTTTTAAAATCAATATTAGTACTTTGGTATAAGTTCACAGTAACAATACCGAGTATCAGGTTTCAGTGCTTTTATTAAGAGTGAAAAATATAAGCATAATGCCCTGACTATGGCTTCGAGCAAAGGAATGACTCAGGTAATTGATCTGTCTTTCACCAAATTCAAGGACAAAGAAGTAGCTAAATTTTTACTCATTTGATAGCCTGCAATAATGGAAGTCCTGATGGCTTAGCTGAGATATGTGAGTTAATGCTCTGAGGAATGCGCAAGATGGCCCAGGCACTTTGGCACAGGTGATTCTCACAGAATAAAATATTCTCCAAGTGAGTAAATCAGGTCAGATTTTTATCTGTATTACCTCATACAGAAGTTAACTGTTAGGTTCTTTTAGGTCAATTAAATACCATTAACTAACTTGGGTTTTTTGCAGTTGAAGTAGACATTAGATTGAACAAAGATTGTGCAGGAATATATGTATTCAGCAGTTACTTATGATGTAGGTGTTCACTGAAGTGAACTCAGTCTTGTTTTCTGTATCATCAATGTCCTGCTGTGCAATATAAGTGAAGACGAGAAAAAAGGAAATATATATATTTAAGATTGGTGCCCCAAAAGGTAATATTTTCAACAGAGTGTAAATTACCTGAATAAAAGTGAGGATTAAATAGAAATAAGGATTAAGTTAAACCCGTTATTTTTTTTCAGTGGGCTGACTTAAAGCCCAATAAGTTATCCAAAAGTTTTGTTGAATATAGATAGACTTCCACTGAGGATGGTAGATTTTATATCAAGTTGAAATTAAGGGCTGAAGTTATTCAGAGGTTGAGTGAGTTGGATTTTTTTCTGAGGTTTCTCCTGAAATGGAACGCTAAAATTTAACCCAGAATATAACCTTTTAAGAATACTCACTCCCACAATTATTTTATACATTTTAGTGTAACAATAGATACAATATGTGTATTTTCATAAAAAGAAGTTGCACTTTTCTTTCATTTGAAAGAAACACGTA
This sequence comes from Lanius collurio, assembly GCA_020086605.1. Lineage (NCBI taxonomy): Eukaryota > Metazoa > Chordata > Aves > Passeriformes > Laniidae > Lanius > Lanius collurio. The sequence goes on along the minus strand of JACBWW010000044.1, from coordinate 1,036,956 downwards.
ATGCTCTCAATATAATGGAAAAGCACTCTGACCTCCCATTAGTTTATCTAGAAGCATTACTCTGAAGATTGCCAATCAGAAAGGATATCTTCCCTAAAGTCTTTTTACCAAGCCAGTTTTTCTCTTGAGAAGTTTGGAAAGAGTCATGTATTTTAAAATAAAGCCATCTGTGTACTCAAACCTGTTTTATCTTTCTCTTCTTCAAGTCATAGATATAATGTCCTCAGCTTAAAGAAACTTCAAATATGCTGTTTTGAATACACTGAGTTACTTGTGCCAAAACTTTCTGATTCTGGAAAGAGATCTACTGCAGTTAACTATGTTTGACATTTCTGCTGTCAATTTAGAAGTACATAGAGATTGTGTAATGGAATTACATATAGATTTCAACACAAAATGGACATTCAGCCTGTCTAGTATGACTTGTGACAGCATGCCTGGGATTCGAGTGGGGAATTTCAGCAGAAGGGAGGGCAAAGGAGCTTCAACAATTCAATGTCATTGCAGTCCACTCAGATTGTGACTTCTGAATTGCTGCAGAAAACATGGGACTGTAGAAATATACCATTTTCCACACGAAGTTAATCTTGGATGATGCTTAGATGATATCTATATTTGAAGTGACTCCAGTTTGCCAAGACAAATACTGTTCTCTTCAACATTTCATTATTTCACTACATCCTCATGTGAGACTACAAAGGGACATGTCCCTCCGGTGATTTGACATAATAATTGACATAATGGTAATTGGACGTAAATAATGTCAAATTGATATAGAGTAGTTAAGAGAACCAATAGTTATAAACAATGGGTTATGAATTACAGAAAATTAACTGAAAATATACCTGAAGTTTTCCCACTTTTATTTAACCTCAGCATTGCCCATTGTACAAGAACAAGCTGTAGTAGTTTTCTTGCTTTCTTCTTCTGTTGTATTGTATTACTTCATATACAATGTAGTAAGTCACTATAATTAAATTGAACCCACATGCTTTAAAATCTGGGCCATTATTTAATCTACTGTGATATTCAGGATATAAGCAACCAGCAGTAACATATATTTTTGTAAGGAAATAACCTGGACGTTATCTGACTCATTTAGATTAAAAATAAATCAGAAAATGTAGGAACACCTACAGTTTGTTTGTATACAGAGTGAGATGTTTCCTGATTTTCAAGAAAGGACTTGCACTGGAATATGATTTGAACCCAGTCTAAGTAGTGTTCATAAGGTAAATATTCCTGAAACACAGTGTTAGTATTTTCTGTGCAATGTTGCCCCAAAGGCCACACTTGATTCTGATAATGCAAGAAACTATATGCTGGTGTCTAATTTTTGTTTTGATCAAATACAAAAGCTATGTTTGTATAACTGTCTGCATAGTCTAATCCTTCAGAATTTAGCAAACAATATAGGAATAGCTTTGTATGACTGAAAGACACTTCTTTTTCTATAATAATCTCCTCACTTCCAATGTGTGACACAGCAGCTAGCTGGAGTTAGTTTCAAAGACTAACAATATCTATGGGACTGAAAAATCCACAATAAACTTGAGAATGAGTCAGTTTTAGTTAAATTCCCCAACCCCATCCCCTAACAAATAAATCTTAAATTCCATTTGAAACATAAATTAGGTATTTTCTACAAGACAAAATCAAGTCCTGTACTAAGGCCAGAAAAATATGACTACATTATTTTCCCCCTGGCATAACCTTCAGATTCTTATGGAAACAGAAGTCCTCTATGAGAAGTATTTGTCTGTTGACATTTTCAGCCAGTTCAGCTGGTTCAGCTGTTGGATCAGCACCTAATTTTCTAGAGGTTTTTCTGAACCATAGTTCTTAAAAGGCTGAAATTACCTATCATGCATTCGCAGAAACATGAAAATTATTTTCTATATATTTAATGTTGTTGGAAACAATCTTTTTGTTGTTGTTTTGTTTATCTTGGATTAGTAACAGAAAGGAAAGGATTTCATTTTATCAGTCCTACAAATCTGTAGTTAATCAGAAATTTATTTAACAAAGAATTCTTGCATTTAGAATTTATTTTAATTAAATCTCTGGACACAACTTCATCTCTGACTATCATAAAAAAAGATTTAATTTTATTTATGCAACAAGGAATTGAAACATAATATAAAAGTATACATATTTTTTGAGAAAGCAGTGATGATAGAAGGAATTTAGTTTTGTGTTCTGTATCAGTAATGGATACATGTGTTCTGAAATTTAGAAAGAATACACAATGTCATGACCCAAGGCTCTTAGGAAATAGCTAACGAAGGATCTTTCTAAGAAATTATAAGATTCATCAAAAGGGTAAGGACATGCTGAAAATTAGTTCCTTCAATTACCTTGCAGGTGCATTGGAAAAATCAGAGAGCATATAAGTCCTCTACCTAAAATTCAAAGATATTTGTGGATTTATTGTATATTTCTTAGCCTAATTCTAACCTTCAATACTGTAAGGTTTTCACAGCATCCTTCTGGACCAAATATCCATTATACAGCAGGAAACGTTCACAAACATGATGGGTAAACTGCCTGAAGGGCCAGGCACAAAGGCTTTTACTAACTGAGGCAACATCTGTCTGTGGTCCATTTCCAGTGGGGCTCCTCAGTGTTCAGTTTTTGGGCCAACTCTTCTATGTCTTTATCAATGACCTGGACTCAGGAGCTGATTGCACTCTAAGTTTGCTGATGGTACTGAATCATGGGGAGCCATAGATTCCCTTGAGGGTAAAGAGGCCTTACAGAGAGAAATGATAGATTTGAATGCTGGGAATCCTGTGAATTTACAATTCACTAGTTTTTGTAGTTGCCTGGGTGCAATCCTCAGCACCAACACAGTAATGGTGAAAACAATGGAAAATATTCAAAGAAGAATTTCTCATGCTTATAGAGACTAATTTTCAAGATACATACATCTGAAAGTTCATTCCTACATTTCTGAAAAGAAAAGATTTCTTTCACAATTACCTGTAAAGAGAAAGCTGAGATTACAGGTTGTATGAATTTAACATATGTATGTAGACACTAATATTATTTACTTCTTTGTGTCAAAGTTGAATAAATATATAAGCACACCCCTGGTTTTCTGATAGGAAAAGAAGAATAAAGAAAAGTAGTGATTCTTGTTAATTAACTTTTTTTGAGCCTCCTTTCTTTCTTTTTTATATGGTATGGAATATTGCTTGCAACAGGGTTTTTCAATATTCCATGTTTGATTGCATTTCTCTTCTCAAATCAGAGGCAAATTGTCAGAAGCAGGGAGATGATGCCTTTAAAATGATGGCTATCATGAGTTCAGCTATTTTGCATAAGAGGTTTTGCTTTTCTGAGACTTATCCCATCTCACAGGCACCTCTCTGCCAAGTGTTTCTGAACCTATTATGGTACTGCTGCCCATATTCAGAACCTACTTGTTTGTCTTCTGTGATAGATAGAGTTTAGACAGTTAGATCCAGGATTCAAGCACCTCCATCTACCTCAGTGCTTAAATTCATGACATATCCTGAAAACTCTCACCTACTAAAATCACGATCCTTTTTCAAGAGTACATACCTTGCAGGATTTAACAGATTAAACCGAGAGATAAAAATGAATTGCTGTTAAGTTCTCAGAGCCTAAATTATTATTATCATCACAAAAAAAGTATTAATTATAATTTGCACTAGCTACATTGCCTGACTGTCTTGAGAACAGGTATTCCCAAAATAGGTATTTTTCTTTAGTACAGTTGATGGAGGTATTGAAGAGACATGTAGATGTTCCACTCAGGGACATAGTGGTGGACTTGGCAATGCCAGATTGATGATCAAACTGGATGATCTTAAAGGTCTTTTCCAACATAAATGATTCTGTTTGTCTATGAAAAAGTGAATAAACTTCATGAAATGTGCATCGGAAAGGGCAGATTCTAATTTCCTCTCTTCCTGATACATTTAGGAGCTAGCCTTGCTCTTAAGTCAAACAAACTCCTTAAAATTTGCTGTAAATGAAAAATTTTCTAGATCTTCACACAATTTTTATTTTTTCCTCCTTCTCTTATCCATGAACATATATAATTTTGAAGGCCATACAGAGAGAATCAATAAAATGAGATTTACTCTTTTTTTTAGTTTACTATACTTATATAATAGTTATATTATACTTATACAATAGTTATATTTACTATGTAACTTCAACGCACAGGAGTCAGTGCTTGTCTCTTTTGTAGATGTATTGTTCTTCAGAAAAATATATCAGCTGGCAAAATATGGAGAAGTCTTCTTATGGACACTTACAGGAAGGATAGAAGATTTTTCCTGTGTCTAGTCTAAAACAGGAAGCATGAGGGTGTGAATTAACTCTACTCAGTTCCCTACACATTTGATGTCTATTTGAAATTTAAGGTTGGTAAATTGCAATCATTTTAGATAAATATCAGCTAGTTAATCTGACTGACTCCAAGAAACAGCCTGAATATAGTCGTGGTTGAATCAGCTCATTGTGTCTGCAGTTTATTCAAGCAGATTAATTTTTGTTGCTCAAAGAGTCTGTCATACCCCAGGGATGTGCTGGAATGGTTTCATTGTAATCAGAGACTCTATGCACATGAAGGATTTGTTAAACTCATTCTGATCAGTTCATTAAAAGCTTGAATGCGATTTGAGGGCCTTCTATACTGATTGGATTTCACTCAAAAATTCTAATTCAGATAATAAATATAGAGCAAAAATTACAATGGGGAAGGAGGACAAATAATATCAATTTCCCTGCAATTTATCTTCTTTGAACAGCACTGTCTCTCCTATGACGTGACCCAACAATTCAAGAGCCCTCAAAAAAGGCTTGATTATAGTTCTCCATTTTATTTCTCAGGTATATCTTTTATGTGCATTTGTATGGAATAAATATCCACAGAGGAAATTCTATCTCAGGATTTAGAAGATACTCTATAAAAATTTAAACTAGACTTTCTTTCCACATTTATTCATGTGATTTTCAATGCTTTGCTTAAGGATAAGCTTTCCCAGTAACAGTGTATCAACACTACTAAGTTCTATTCTATTTCAAGGGGTTTTATCCCATTAAAGTTCTGTGTGATAAAGAATGGGATGTAAATCATTTTATCAGTGTCTTGTATCTAAAGTTGTCGTGGTTTGATACTGGTTAAAACTCCAAGTACCCATGAAAACCATTCACTCACTCTCCTCTGCTATAGTTCAGCAGAGGGAAAAAAAGGACTCATGAGTTGAGGTAAGGATTGGGAGAAAACATTCTAAGGGCAAAACAGGTTCAAATTTAAAGGTATAAAGTAAATTTATTATTAACAGAGTCAGAGAAGGATAATGAGAAGTAAAATAAGCCTTTAAAACACCTTTCTCCCCCGCCAGTGCTTCCCTCTTTCCCACTGAGAGTGAAGGGAGACAGGGCATGGGGCATTTTGCTCAGTTCGTCACTCGAGATTTTTCTATGGTTTGCTAAGGGAGGTGAGTCTCTCTTTTACTATATATTGGGGTCTTTCCCACAGGAGACAGTTCTCCATGAACTTTTCCAGCATAGTTCTACTCTCATGAGCAGCAGTCCTTCTCAACCTCTTGTAACTTGAGTCCCTCCCACAGGCAAAAGAGTTTTCTCAAAACTGCCACGGCGTAGGTCACTAGTCTATGGGGTGCAGTCTTTTAAGGATAAGCTGCTCTAGTTTGGAAGCAAGGGCTCTCTTTCTCTATCCCTGGAAGCAGGGGCTCTCTCTCTGTTCAGGTCTCTCACTGGAGTACAGCTTCTTTTAGCATTCACCCACTCCAGCATGAATCTTTTCCCACTGGCTGCAAGAGGATCTCTACACCACCCCAAGGACTTCATTGATTACATGGGGACAGTTTGTTTTATTACAGTCCTCACCCCAGTTTGCAAAGGAATCTTGACTCTGATGCTTGGAATACCTCTTCTCCCTCTTTCTTTCCACCGTCTTTGGTGCTGCCATGTTGTCTTTCTTCACATGTCCTTACTTCCTCCTCTTTCTCTGACCAGGAGGAAAAAAACTGCTGCCTGTAAGTACCACTGCCAAAAAATTTCACCAGTTCAAAGATTTCTGCAGGATCTTGCAGCGCTGAGTAGTTGATCTCATCAAGGTTCCACATTGGGGATTCGCTCACCATGTTTCCACTGCTGGCCATGCGGCCTGGCCGCCATCATGTGGATGGGGCCGGCCACCACAGCACTGGTGCCATTCACGTCTCTCATCATGCAGGGGGCTGAAAAGGAGAATATGCTGCCACTGCCCTTGCCCTTCCCCCCGCAGCAGCATGGCTGGCTAAGAGTGGCCAGGCAGGCAAAACTTGCTGTGGGCTGTGCCAAAATGGCAGCAGCCATGGTGCCTCATGGCCACGCTTGGCTCCAGGGTCACTCCAGCAGCAGCAGCTCTTTGCCAGCCCTGGAAAAAAAATGCCTGTGTGCTGTGTGATTTTCCTTCTTAAATATGTCATCACAGAGGTGTTACCAACCTCTGTAATTGGACGTCCATCTTCAGATCCATTAGATATTGGCTCTGCCAGATGTAGTACAAAATTCAGCAGCTTCTCACGGAAGCCATGACTGTGAGTACAAAATTCAGCAGCTTCTCACAGAAGCCATGACTGTGAGTACAAAATTCAGCAGCTTCTCACAGAAGCCATGACTGTGGCCTTCCCCTGCTACCAAAAGCGAGGCTGCGCCTAAGTCAGCACAAAGGTGTGATGCAATTCCTTGTAAAAGTTATAGAATCATAATGTTACCGTTTGTGATGATGTTTTCTGTTCTATATTGTCACTGTTAAGAGACAAATAAGGTTGATATAAAATTAAATGAACTGGAGGGGAAAAGAACAATTTAACCAGAAAAAGCAAGTATCTATAACCAGTCATCGCACATCAAAATCATTGAGTCAAATGCAAAAGTAACATTTCAGCTTCCAATTCAAATTTTTATGCAAGTCAATTAAGTCATTCATCTGTTTATAAAAGAATATAAATGTGTTGGTCTTACAGGGTCAGACGAAAGTCTCCTTAGCCAACTATTTTTTTGGTCTTACTATTTCTTTAGGGTTCAAGACCTAGGAAAGATGGTGAAAACAAGGAAAGTTCACAGTAATATTTCCTCAACATTTGCCAAGTCCCACAAGGGACATCCTGAAATAGACAAAGTGTCTGTGCATACATTTATGGGTAATGTGCACAATGGAGAAAATTACTACCTATGGTTTCCATATTATTCTGGTAATGGGAAATGATACCTGACCTACTGAGGCTTGTGAGTGCTCATTTAGCTGGTGTTAGCAACACACAGGTGCATGGATCTCCTCTCACAAGTGTTTCCGAGCACTATAGGGGTTTGGTCCTCCTGTCATGGTCAGCTTGAACTTTTCAAGTTTACATAATAACCTCTTTTGAAAATTAAGCTTTTATTTATTTATGTATTTATAGGGTTAAAAAGTAGAATGGGATCAATCTGCTTTGTGCAGACTAGTTTAATATGAAATCTCTAAGATAATTTCATTTTTCTCATCAGCTTTGCTTCTAAGTGTCCTGCTGCATATTCAAACAATATCCTGGGAGGCAATTCCCTTTGGTGTCATGATTTTGTTACTCCTACTTTTAGGCTTTTGTGTTTTGATACTTTAATGTGTATTTAAACTCCAAAAGCTGTGGTTTGGTATAATGTTGTTACTTAGAGTGGTCAGATAGAGCAGATTTCATTTTATTTCACAGAAACTACGTTTATGTTATCAAGGACAGTAGGTTCCAAATAGGTGCAGAGAATCTTGTGTTTTTCTGTATGACCTGAAAAAGCAATGCCTTCTAAGAGAGGGAAAGATAGATGGGCAAATGTTTCTGGCTCTTGTGACTTTGGCCTTCAGACTATAAATTGTTGCTCTGCTCTTCCTGCTAGAGACTGAAACAAAGTGTTGCAGTGTCAAAACAGAGATGAACTTCAACTATCTATCTTGCTGAAACATGGACTGTGAAGCCCTGTTTTGACCAAGGACTAATCAGGCTCCGGGAACTTTGCCAGGGAGAGACATGAGACCGCTGCCTCACTGGGGAGTCAAGTCACCCACTTCCCTCCTCTGGCGTTGATTGGGAGCTGCAGCAGGACCAGTGCCTTTTGCACTCCCTCCAGCAGCCTTCCCTCCAGCAAGGACCCCACGGAGGTAAACCTGTGGCAGCTTGTGGATGTCTTCTGTCTCCAGGTCTGCTACACCAGGAGAATCCCAGAGACCTTTCCCCTTTCTGTTTGTAGACTGAGCATTTCCTCAGAAGGACAATGTGACAGCCACACTCACTCAAGAAAAGACAGCAGTCTAAAGATCTCTGACACATTTGTTTATTCAGAGAGTTTTCTGTTAGGATTTTCCATGTACAGACTATGTTGCACAGTCTGTCTTTTTGTTGGTTTGCTCCATTTCTGCCCACAACCCTAGCTAATAAAAAGGGAGACATACAAAAATTGTAAAATACAGAATGCAGCAAACTTTTTGTGCACCTAGTGTGGGCATTCAGTCAGATTTGGAGAACAATATTCACTTTGTAATATATACTTAAGACATCCAAAGTTCACTGTTATGATGGTAATGAGTGTTTTCAAAGGACCCCACAGTCACATACAGTAGCACATGAAACAGCTTTCTATCAGACAGATGACTATGAGCAGATGACTGACAAGCCCCAGATATAAAACAATTCCTTCTTCCCTTGCTCAAACTCCTTGTAGGTTTTTAATGAAGCTTCATATAGCTCAAAGACATCATAGCTTTTAATGTAGTTTTGAATAATCCTTCCTTCCTTCCTTCCTTCCTTCCTGGAATCCTTCCTTCTTCATGTCTTCCTCTTCCTCTCTCCCCTGTCTTTTATTTTGTGGTCTATTGGAAAATGAAATTGTTTGTTATAACTTCACAGAATATTGAATTCTTTACAGCAATATACACCTCAAACCATAATTTTGCTTAGAATCCAAAGTTTTTCGGATCTAATCACTAAAAGACTTTCAAATTTAGGAGATATCTTGAATGATACTTAGATATCCAAGAGAAAATTTTGCAACTAAGACTGTTGATGTGCGGATAGTGGCTAAAAACATAAAATCTTACATTTGTTCCTGAAAAATATTCTCCAAGTATAAGTAATGGAAGCTGTCTTGCAAAGCCATGTTTTGTAAAAATTCATTTTATTATAGATGTGCTGGTTTGAGACAAATTCGGAGGAACGTCCAAAAGGAGCGTCGTTGGATAGAAAGCAGGTTTTAGCCACCCCTCCACCACCAGCTTCAGGAAAAAAATTTTCCTTGGAGTAAAGTGAACAGGGAAAAAAACTATTTCACAAACATATGGGGAAACAATATTAATGATAAATAAAAACTCCCGCTGTGGAGAGCAACCTGGAAATATTTTAGAGTCCTTTCTTGGTCTCTCTCTCTCTGTCTCCTCTTTGGAGCTGGACTTTGGTGTGGATCTCTCTGGGCCAGTGGTGTATGGTCTCCTGGTGTGTTCTGGTATTGTTGAACAGTCCAGAAGAGAAGAAGAAAAAAACCAAAGTCTCAGGAAAAAAGTTATTTAAGTCTCTGTCTCTCTCTGAAGAAAACCAAGCTGGCCGAAAAGTAGCAAAAGGGTGCTTCCTCTGCTACCCTGCAGCTGCAGCAGCTATCTCTGTGTCCTTGGTGCACAAATTGCTTTTAAATGTTTGTTTGTCTTTTTTTTTTCCTTCTCTCACACCCAGTTTTATAGACAGAGAAAGGCACAGGAATCATCTCTGGGCATGGAGAGGCAATAGGGGGTACACATCATAATACACATATTGTCACCCCAAGACAATAGAGAAGACTGTAATTCTAGCTAACACAAAAAATAGGATTGCAGGATATTTTGGGGCAGGCAGTAAGCAAGGAAAGGATCAGAATAAATACAAACAAGCACCAATCATCTAAAAAACTTGTGCACATTCATCTCTGTAAGATTCAGTGGTTGCTTCAGAAGGAAAGAAGGATGAAGAAGGAAAATGTTGGAAAGATTTCTTCAAGTACTATTTTACTAGTTTGACTTATGCAAAGGGGATTATTCTCCCTTATGCCTTATGATGCCTTAAATAACCTATAAATGAAACAGCACACTTTCACGATAGTATTAGTATAGTACTTTATAATATAAAATTTGGTCTTTATTGAAGGCTCCAGGGGCAGATATTGATAATGTCCAGAAAAGCTCCCCACCCCACCCCGCAAGGTGAATACAGTTTATAAGTTTAGCAAATTAGCATAATTGACAAAAATCACCAATTAGAAGCACAAGTGGTGACGAAATTATGCCCCGAGTTCAAGCTCTTTCTAAATCCTGCCCTCTCATATGGGACTAAATTTTGTTGATAAAAATATGTCTTGAAGAGCTGTATGTCAACCTTGGAATGTGTTTTGTCTTTCTGCCTATTAGGGTAGTGAAAAGGTAGGGGAAAGCAGCTATGAGTAATAGGCTACAGAGGTACAAAGAAAACAGAGGACATATAAAAGGAAAAAAAAGGCAAAAAATCATTTGGCATCACTCCCCAGTCAGGTTTGACATGATTAAACTGTCCTGATGAGTATTTGTTTTCTTGGTTATGTCTCCTGATATAAGATGAGTGAAGTACTGATTTAATGATTTTATCACTAGTTTGTCAATGCAGAAGAGTCTTTATAGCAACCTTGCAAACACACATTGATTCTGAATATTTGTTTGAATAGTCTTAAAGGACAAAAATCCTCTGTTTTGAGGAAACACTGTTTTGATTAGGTTTAGCACAATTCATAGGTATATTATTTGACAAATGAGTGCTAAAATTAATTCCCAAAATTTTGGATAGCAGGGAAGAGATTAAAATTATTTTTACTTCACCTCTTTTCTGGTGTGTGTTATGCCAGTTAAAAGGACATTGCTTGAAATAAACATAATTTCCCATAACTGAAAGTGGTAAAATATGCCTGATTTGATAAGCGTGTAATATACCCATCCTCATGTTTGGGATTTGAGATAAAACAATATGACTGTTTTGAACTATTATATTGCAAAACTGATATTCATAAATGAAAATTTTCCCTCTGCTTGGATCATAATTGCAAAAAGAGGAGTCACTTTTAAAATTTAAGTATATATTTGTCTTTAAGGTGGAAGAGCAGAAAGTTTTCCTCATTAGGTGCTAAATTCAATTTTAATCTAAATTTTTAAATTACTGTGAAAATGACTGTTTTCTGTGGGGTAAAGGCTGGTGTGCCCTCTTGTGCTAGCAGTTCTTGAGGAACTACTGAACATGAGTTCGGTTCCATCTGACCAAAGAGATTTAAATCAGAGACAGGCTGTACATACACATATGGACAGGAGAAAGGAGAAAGACATTCCTACAGGAAAATGCTCTGTCTTTTGGACATGACAGAGACTGTAGCAGGAAGGAGTCTTATATTTTCTTTTCACACTTGAATGTCCTAGAAAGCCAAATCTAATCTCTATATATAATATTATTATAGTTATGGGAAATATTATTGATTGAAAATCTGTTGTTGATTTACAAAAGCACTGAAACCCCTTCTTTTTCCATCAGTACCCATGTCTAGGAAAGAAATAATTTGCATCATAGCTAGTTTAAACCTGTGCATACACTTACTGGGCATTCAAAATAGACTTACAATTAGCTAGGCATTTGCATCTACTGATTGGTTTTTGTAGAGTTTCATTTGCTTTTCTCTTACTGAGGACGCTGTCTTGAATAACTATTGCCTGTTCAGATCCTGTTCTTTTAGGAAACTTAGTCAATTTGAAAGTTACTTCAAAAGAACTGAAGAGAAAGGGGAGAATTTTCAGTAAAAAATTACAAGCAATATAGGGTAATAGATCTAGTAATTTTAATAAATGTGCTTGTTCACTAACACAAATGAAAGCCAATATTATTCCATTTTATGTTTTCAATCCATCTATCTACAGGTGAAATAGACTTTCCTGATGGTTGTCACCTGCTGAGGCTTTGACGAGTTGTTTTTCTGAGTGTGGATTCTTAAATCTTGGTGTGGTGTGAACTTAATAGCACATAACAACACCCACTACTATGTTAGAGCTGGGTGGAGAAGCAGTTTACTACATGGTAGACTGTAATGTGCTTCGAAAAACAGCTTACTTATGCTGATGATCCTGATGCTACCAGTGGCCTCTGAAAAGCACTTGCTGTTGCCACTTTGTGAAGTTGAGCAGTGTTGCTCAATCTGTGACAAAAAAATCCTATTCCTCTTCCAGCCAGATGGAACATAAAAGGAGGTCACTGAACATTAGCTGTGACTCCATAAGATTGAAATCTTTAAGTGGCACAGAAGAAATGAAAGAGAAGAGCAGAGACGCATTTTTGACTCAAAGGTATTTTGTCCATTTTAAGAAAGAAGATGTGCCAGTCAGATCTCACTATGTTATGTGTGCCAACATACAGAGATTTTTTCACTTCAGTCCCTCTGCTAAAGTAGAAATATGTGATGATGGAAAAAAAAGTATTCAAGGGGAAACTACATTTGTGATTGGCATGATGGAGACACTTCTGAAGAGCAGTGGAACTAAGCAATGCTTCTGGTAAAAATCAGTGTGTACATGGATTACACGGTGTATATTTTTGGGGGTTTTGACCATGGGATGTTCTATTCAACATCTAATGGGATGCATCTTTCTCAGAGAATAATATGATTTCTATACTTTTGGAATAAAAGAGGTACTCATTGATACAGCTTTGAAGTAGTTTGGAAGGTAGTAGGACAAAATACCAGGCTAGCCAGTGGTGAGTGGTAGGATAATGTGACAAAACTTAAGGAAACGAGCCTTAATGGCATCTCTCAATCTGCTTCATGATGTGTTGGCTAAAAGGCACCATACCTGAAGTGTTTTCACACTAACTCACATGAGCATGAGGAACAAGAGGAGATGAAGCTTTCTCTCAGTTGCAGAGATTTGACATCGCTGGCATAAGTGAAACCTTGTGGGATGAGTCCTGTGACTGGAGTGCCCTGATGGACAGTTCCAGGCTCTGCAGGAGGGATAGGCAGGGCAGGAGAGGCAGAGGGTTGGCACTGTATGTAACAAAAGGGATAGAATGTAAGGAGCTCTCAGTTGTCAATGGTACAGTTGAAACCTTCTGGGTAAGACTCAAGGAGCAAAAACATGGTGTGCATATCACTGTGGGAGCCTACCTTAGACCTCCTGTGCTGATTTGAAGGTAAGCCACTGGGACGAATTAACTCTACACAAATACCTTGCTAGAGATTTCAAGTCAGAGGTACAATTAAATAGGAAAGTTACAATAAAGGCAATAGTACAGAAACACTGGCTTAAACCAACAAAGCCAGAATATGACCTGACACTCTGTTGGTCAGGGTGGCGACAGCAGTCCGATTGAATGGTGGTCGCGATTCTGTTGGAGTGGTGAATGTGGTCTTGTCAAAGTGGTGGTCCTGTTGAAAGGTCTGGTCCTTCTCTGGAGGTCCAGTGGTAGCTATCGAGCTCTTGTCCTCTGGGAATCCAGGGATCGTATTGTGATGTCCCCAGTCCCAGAGGATATTCAGGCAGGAATGTTCAGTACCTCCCCCATGTCAGGAAAGTGGGTGGATATAATTCTAAGAGTCATTCTGGGGAGTCCTTGATGTCCCATTAGCAGAGGTACCTGCCCCCCCCCACCTCATGTGCATTGGACAGCTGTTGAAAAAGACCCACCCCTAACAACTCATCAGAATGTGATGTAGATGGGAGTAGAATACTTTGGTTATGCCTTACATTGAAACCCACATCCTAGCTGCCGAGATGACACTGATGGATTGTTCTTTGCAGAACTAAAGGATGCTTCCAAGTCAACTGCCCTCGTCCTTATGGGGAACTTCAACTTGCCCGAAATCAACTGTGACCATCACACAGGTGGTACAACCCATGCCAGAAGATTCTTAAAAAACATGGATGACAACTTTATACAACAAGTTCTAAGGGAGTAGGCTGAGAAAGTTGCTGTCCTTGATTTGCTGTTTGTCAACAGATTGGATCTCATGAACAAAATGGAGACTGGCAGCCATCTTGGACACAGAAATCATGAAGAAATTGAACTTAAAATCTCTTCTGACAAGATGAGAAATACTAGCAAAGCCTCAGCTATGAACATGAGCAGACTTCAGGCTCCTCAGGGAACTAATAATTAAAATGGCCTGTGAAAATATTTTTGCAGGTGCTGGGGTCCATCAGTTACTTTTTAAATATCACCTCCCAAGGGAGCAGGAGGGCAGAGAGGACCTGCAGAGAGACCTCAAACAGTTAGAGAGATGGGCATTCGCCAACTGTACGAAGTTTAACAAGTGCTGGATTCTGCATCTGGGACAGGACAACCCTGAATGTGTGGGGAATGAAATGCTGTAAACTGATGCCACAGAAAGAGACCTGGGGGTTCTGTTTCATGGTAAATTGAATATGAATCAGCAGTGCCCTGGCAGCCAGGATAGTCAACCCTGTCCTGGGGGACAACAGGCCCAGCATTGCCAGTTGGGCAAGGGAGGACATTGTCCTGCTCTGCTCTGAGCTGGGGCAGCCTCACCTTGAGTGCTTGGGGGAGCTTTGCGTGCCATGAGACAAAAAGGACGTTAACATATTAGAGAATATTCAAAGGAGGCCCACAAAGACGGTGAAGGACCTTGAGGGAAAGCCACCTGAGGGGCAGCTGAGGTTACTTGGTCTGTTCATCTTGGAAAAGACTGAGGAAGACCTCATTAGGGTCTTCAACATTCTCATGAGGGGAAGAGGAGGGGCAGACACTGATGTCTTTGGTCTTGTGACCAGTGACAGGACTTACGGAAATGGCATGCAATTCTGCCAGGGAAGGTTTAGGTTGGATATCAGGAAAAGGTTCTTCACCCAGAGGGTGTTTGGGCACCGGAACAGGCTCTGTTGGGAAGTGGTTGCAGTAGATTTCTTGGGATTTTTCTGTGTAGGGCCAGGAGTTGGACTCGATCCTGATGGATCTGTTCCAGCTCAGGATGTTATATGATTCTATTGTGGCAGTCTTGTAAATTTAAAAGCCACAGAAGATATAATTAAGAATGGTGAATTACCTTATAAAACTTTCTTAAGAAAATGTAAATAAATTCAGAAATACTATCCACAAAGGAGGACTTTAAAACACAAAGGAGTTTTATATACTACTATTTTTTAAAATAGTTTGAGACATTAATTTTCAAGGAATTACCTTAAAAAAACTCTTCAAGAGATCTGAGTAATTTGACATGCCTTCTAAGAATGACTCTTACAGCTAATACTTATATTTCAGAAGGAAGCAAAAGTATGGTATCATCAATCAACTGATTTTTATTTTAGAATAGAAGATATGGTATAGTCTATTTCTCAACATTGTTTTGCAAGTTATAGTAAAGATGGAAAAAACAGCATGATTAGTCTGTTAAACTAAAAATAAGATGCACCTTCAGAGCATGAAATCACTTGAGAAGAAAATGTGACATTTACATGTTTTTGGACCTTTTCCATTTTATAATTCCAGAATTAATTCTCTTTGGGAATACAGGGCAGTCTGACACTTGAGAAGGATGAGTTTGCATTCTGACTTTTATGATAAAGGATTCTATTTTTCAATTGTTTTGACTTTTAAAATTTTAAGCATTCTGCCTGAGATTGATAATGGTTATTTATCAAGTAGAAAATATGACTTGGATTTGAAGAATTAGTTCACATTTTTTATTATTTGTCCTATACATTTAGAGTGACTTTATTCTAGTTTTACATGCTTTTGGAATGAAAGCTACCAGACTTTTTAATAGATAAATATACTTAAAATCAGGCAGTGACAAACATATACATACCGTGCTTTCACAGCCTTGCCATGAGTAGTACATATGAAGCTAACACTTGCAGCAGTAACATAATTCCTGGAGCTGCTCTCTTCTGGAAACATGGTTAGAGCCAGGGCAATAAATAACATTAGAAAGATAGTACACCTAATAAACAGAACAAAGTTTTGATCACAAAGTTATGAACCAGTTAGACACAGAAAACCAAAGGAAACAAAGTGTCTGTGAATAAAACTGATTGGACCTTGAAAGGCTCGAAACATACCCGAAAAACATGATTAAAACCAAATGAGATTAGATGTTCTTGCCAAAAAAATTGATATATTCTATTTACTAGTAAAAGAGGCAAAGAGAAAGAAAGAGAAAAGAAAGAGAAAAGAAAGAGAAAAGAAAGAGAAAAGAAAGAGAGAAAGAAATAGAAAAACATGTAAGAGGGGAAGGAGGGAACAGGGAGAGAGTGACAGGGGTTAGGTAGAAACATATTCCAAGGGTCCCAATGATGTCTCCTTGCTTCCCTCAATCTGGTCTTGGTGGTGAGGGTCCCCTGCTGCTTGCCACTAAAATTATAGAATCCAATGGAATAATATACATTTGGGCCATGTGGGAATGCCCAGGTGCCTCCCAAGGGAGGGCCAGTTTGAAACTGCCTCTTGCAAAATTGTGGATCTGTTGCATCATTTGCAGCTCTCTGGTGCAGGGTCTGGGGACCCCTCTGTGGGGGCCTTTGCTGGGCCATGATACCCCCTCTGCTGTCCTGTGGATGCAGCTTTTCCCAGGGTGAAGGGGCCCCACAGGCTGAGCTGGTCTGCACAGCAGAGGATGGCTGTTAAGTGCCTCGGAGCAGAGGCTTTTTCACCCCCCACTCAAACCTCTCTTCCCCTCACCCTTTGGTGTGAGGGTCTGTGTGAGCCTGGTAGCTGATAGCTCCAGGGCTGTGGTCTCCATCCCAAAGGGGCTAAGCTTGATTCCTCTGTGAGTGTATTCTTATCTTCATCAGTGGGCAGGGAGCAGTTCAGGGCCCCATTCACAATTTTGCTACAATAAGCAAAAGTCTTTCATGAAGATATTTAATCCATAAATTACAATTTTCAGTCTTTGACAAAGCAGAAGCTGCATAGCTGATCCCAGCTAACTACATAACCCAAATCACATTAGTGTCAGCTCTGTTTAGGTAAGAAACAAGTTCTTCCCTTTCCTGTATGTCACCCACAGCCAGATATGTCAGTGCTCCCAGAGGGAGGGAGAACTCTTACTGTTCAATAAATAGTGTCTAGAAGTGCCACCACTTTGGGGCAAACCTGTCATCAAAATAGTTTTAGGTTTGGTTTTTTTTTTTTTTTTTTTTTTTGCAAAGAACCGTAGTGTTTGTAACATTACTGGTTTTAACTTATGAGGAGTACACCAAAGCAGAGTTTCAAGCCTTCATTCCTTTTTTGTGTATAGTTTTCCAGTAGTTATTTATTTTGAAATATATGTATGATCTGAAATGTCACATAGAATGTAGCTGAAGGCCTTTAGAGAAAAGGCTTAATAATATAAGGAAGCTAGGGACCTGCAACCCCTATTGACACAGCTCCTTTAACTCATTGTTTTGAAATATGTTATGTTCTTACTTTTACTTTATTTGTTGCTTTTTTCCCACCTCCCACTGCCTATAAAGAAAGAGTACCTTGTAGGAAGCATTCATATGAAGAGTTTACAAAAACTCCCCTATGGAGTTTGATTTTAGTTTTGTCTAGAGGCCTGGACAGGTAAGACAGTCTTTTGATTTTAAAATGCTGATTGATCAATCAAGGGTTCAGCTCCTTGTTCTTTTGCATAAATCCTGTGTCACTGTTGGCAAATGGTTTACAATCCTACTGTGTCTCAGTTCTGTTTGTGAAAGGTGTAGTTTTTAGTAATTCTTTGCCTTGCAGAGGTACTGTAAGGGTAAATTCATAAGTAAGAGTGAAGAAAATAATTCTAGTAAAAGAAATCATATAGTACCATGGTTATGTTCTCCTTGATGGTAAACTCATTTATAGTCAATAGCCACCTCTTTCTATCGCAAATGGATGACTTTTCCCACAAATGTTGTCATAAGAGACTTCAGTATATCTTCTGGGTCAATAAGGCACTTCCAAAACAATTTACAATGCAGCCAATTCCTCATGATGATATCTCTTGAAGATTACTTCTCATTTACAAATGCACAAAAGACAATTAGGAAAAACAGAGGAAAAAATGGGTAAAACCCCCAGTACTATAGAAAACTGAAATATTGTATTAAGTTAATTATAACACTGTTGAGGTCCGCACTTAATTTGACGCTGGGAGATAATGCTAATTTTTCTTTATCTCTGCTGAAAAATTACTTCACTGTAGAATTTTAACTCTTCAGGATAAAAAGCCCATTTCTGACATAAAAAAATCTTCTCTTTTTGTCTTTCATAATTTTCTTTTTCTAGGACAAAACATTTCTGTCTTTTCTCTTTTTGACCTGAAAGCCAGAAAGAACCAATTTGTTTGTATACAAATAGACTTATCTCTCTCTTTCATCCAGGGTTGCTCACTGTGCTTTTCAAAACTTACTCTTCAAAACTTCAATTTTTAATCAGGCCCTGCTCACCTTCAGACTCTATGTTCCAATTAAATACTTGTTCTTAGAGGCTTCTTAGATTTTTTCCTTTGCTTCATCAGTAATAGGCCTGTTTGAGGAGCTTTATTTTTGAACATCATTAACACCTTTATTATTTTTATTTTTTTGTTCTAGTAATTGTTTTGTTATTACTATTATTTTAATTTACTTGTATTATAGTAAATTAATTTGCCCATCTGAATTTACTTTATAGGTACTTTTTCTTTAGGCCAGAGGTTAGAAAATTTTGGCCTATTGATGGGTAAGAATGAGATAACACAAGTCTAGTAGATCTTTAACTAGCCATTCCTTTTCATCTTTTTTCCTCTTTTTCCCTGTACTCAGTTTCTCTCATTAAGGCATTTTCATAGAGCAGAGTTTTGGGAATATACCTGTAATATACTTCAACCTTTAGGAAGCCTTTAAGTTTTAAGTAACACCTTCAGGAATGTGCAGATTGTTCTTGAGACTGTTGCTGACTGTGGGGATGCAGTTATTCCTAATTTATGTATAATAAATTATGTATGCATAGTAATCCCACATTGGAAAAATAGAATTTCTTAATCAGACATGTGGCTAGAATTCATTTAGAACAGGTAAAAATTTAAGTGTGTGTTTTATCCTTGAGTAAGATAAAACAAGTAGGACTCATTCTTAATGATGTATTGTCTGAGCAGAGTGAGGCAGAATTACATCTGTGTGATGTTGTGCCTACCAACTGGTAACCAGATGTTACTACAGCCCTTACTAATTATCAAGGTGGTTTTCTGGTGGTATACTTGCTTACTACAGACATATGAAGCCAAAAATATAACCAGACTCAGATGGTCTGCAAATGTACCTGGAGTGCCAAAGATACCCGGTCACTGGCTCTGTGAAGTGAGCTGTATTGTGTACCCTGCACTGGAAATTGCCTGGTTTATGCATTGTATCTATTTCCTCATTAAAATGGGCTGAATCTGGAAAAATCCTGCTGATCTCAGAGAAATTGATTTTTGATCTTTCCATATATGTGACTATTATTAGAGGATATCACCACCACGTCTCTTATTAATTTACACCTTTTTTTTTTTTTTGGCGAATTTAAGTCTGAATATAGTATTAAAATAAGTTATATACTTTCTACTGTAAATGTGAAATAAACCCTGCAAACTTAGAGAGTAATTATTCACAGTCACACTTATAATTAACCATGATGGAAAAGCTTTACTTAATATTGTCACACATAAGTGAAAGACTTAAAGCAAAAGTAATTAAGACATGACAGAAACAGAAAGAGTTATTGGTGGCCAACATTAGATTGAACAGATCTGATTTTATATTTTACAGGAAAAAGAGGATGTAGAAAAGTTGTGAGGGCACTTAAATTTAAATTATTTAACATGGCTGAGTTGCTAAAATATATCAGAATTAATCATTACAGAACAGTCATGGGAAAATGTGGAGAAATGTAGGGAGAAAGAATTAAAACCCCATCACCAGAGGACAAGTTTGTGAATGAGGTGAGAATAAAGACAAATTGCACCTCAGTAACGATGTACTACACTTGAACTGGGTTTAAATGACTTTACTTCAAGAGTAGCTTTTTTCTAGTGAGTAAGTGGGCTCATAAAAAAAAGTTTTCCTTCATGTCTAAGATGGAAAAAGATCTATGAAATTCTACAGAATTAATTTTAAATAGGATAACAGCATCCCCTGTGAAAGTCACAGCAGTTTAAAACTGATCTGAAAAAGGCATCGTTGAAGGTGACCATAATTTGTACACATACAAATTATACACATACGTATCTCAAATGTCATGGAAGTTTTAGCAGATGGCTTTAGTCCTGCACACATACAGGGTTGTGGCAACTCTGTCTTTAGAAAGAAACTTAAGACAGAAAAATAACTGAGGTTCTGTGACTCATAGGAATAGGATGAATCTAAAAAAGACTCAGACATTCTCTACTCAAATAAATTGCACAAAACCAACAGCAATGGACAAGATTGTTTAGAGGACAAGGCAGAAAAGACATGAGCATCTGAAGGCCTTCAAGTGATCCATGGGTGCATAGGCCACTGCAGCATTGCACAGTTTGATTGCAGCACTCTGAGGGAAACTGCAGGCAAAATTGCTCATCTTGATACTGATAGTAATTTCATGTCACAAGTGGAGAAAAGTTAATTATATGAACATCAGTCTGTGATGTAGAAGGGATTCCCTGTTGCAGTGAAGACCTGTTGATAAAATGAAATAATTCTAAAACATCATTCCTCACAACTGGCATTAAGTGATATATAAACCCAAAAATGGAGGGCATGTTTGCAATAAAGTCATCTGAAAAGCAGTTCTGCTTTGAAAATTTGCAATTTCAGTATGGTTGTTTACTAGTTAAAATGCCTAATTTATATAGTTCCAACCTCATGCCTTCTTCCTTCTGCAAAATTTCCTTTATTCATACCTTAGTCCAATGGTGATTTTTCAAAAAAAATGTAAGTATTATAACTTTACTTGGTCTGCAATATTTGTAAGATTTCTATCCCTCCTTAATCTTAACCTTCCTGCTAAACAGCAGTAGAACAAGAGCAGTAAGACCCTGAACGAAACCTCTGCAGCAACAAATACCATTAACTAGTGGGTTAAATATATTTCAGAGGAATAAAAACTGCAGCTAACTATTATACACTTGCTCAAGAGAAGGAATTAAATTGTACATGTATCAAAAACCTGTCAGTGCTATCTTCCATTATGTTGGTTTCTATAATTCCTGACCGTAGTTTGATGTCTTGAATGTATGTAATGGCAACAGGAACTGACCACACATTTCAAACACTTGCAAGGGTGCTCCAAACCAGTGTTGTTTGTTGTCTATTACTGTCTTATAAACATTGAATATTTTCCATTAATGTAAGTTGCTACCTTTAATTAATTTCACACATTTGACTGTCCTTGATAAAAAGAGTAATGATGATCTCCTCAGGGATGCAGAGGAGCTCATGCAAGATGCCAGATGCAAGAAACTTTTGAAACAGTTGGTGATTGGTGTAGTGAGGATCACTAAATCCAAAAATTAACAATTTGAAATCTGTAAGCATGCAATATTTTCACACTAGTATGACTTATTTTCATTTTTGCAGCTTAGCTCCCTGAAATTATTATTAACAATACAATTATAATTGAAATGTGATCAATAATAATTAGTAACACATGTACTAGTTATTAGTGAATAAAATTGTTATTAGGAAAATCTAATATGATCCCTTGGATTTTTGACTTCACATAGGACTGCACAAGAAGCTCATCATAAACTTTCAAAAATTGTTAAGAATACAAATGTAAAGCGCAAGTACATCCAAAGTATGTTTATTTGACCTGGAGAAGGAATAATAAACAACACCAATAGGAAATATTTTCTTGTATTTATTTGGATCTTTTTGATGTATTCAAAAGAAAAAAGATGAAAATTTTCTGAAATGTAAATATTTTAAGAAACGTCTTGGTCTTGAAAGAAATTTTATCTACAAAAATAAAGATCTTAACACTAACAAAATATACAAATCATATTTTTTTAAAAGGAATATTTTCATCATTCACTACAAAAATATTTCTGAGAGAAGGTGTGTTGGTTTTTGTAAACTAAGCTTAAAAGGTGGACATCAGGATGACTTATATGAATTGCATTAAAGGGTAATATTAATACCTTAGTGAACTTAATAGCATCACTTTGGCAGACACAATTCCATTTGGGAGAAAATTTTGACTTCTGGTTAGGGAATTTCTTTTTATAACTGAATGATCTGCTATCAGAAAGATCATTCAACTAAAGCAAAAAATGCCCACTCTATCAGCCACCACCCAAAATGCTGGAGTGAGAAAAAATAACATGTAGGGAAGAACAAAAGGCATGACATTAGAATATACCAAACCCCTAAAAATAAAAATAAATATAAAATAAATGTGCACATGCCCAAGACAATTATTTTTTTATTGCTATTTTATTATTAATTTTTTTTTGTTTTAATTGCATTAAAATTAGAACTATGACATTTTTTTATTTTTTAAGTAGAATTATAGTTGTGTTCTTTCCCCCTACTTGAGGTCCAATAATAGATTATTGAAAGATCTTGGATAAAGTGGTCCAATATTTTGGATAGCAATATTATCCTACCTTTATTTCTTTGCTCTAAACATTTTTTGTAGTATTTTTTGCAAATCAGTTTTTTTTATCTGCATTTAATTTCCTTGTATATAAAATAAGTATAGAACACTTCCCAGTTTGTAGAAAAGTAATCTCAGATTGAAGGTTATGGGCACTTACCTTACTGCAAGGTGCCATACCAGAGCACACATGATACAAATTAAACAACACGGCAGGATGTAATACACAGCTTTTTCGCACACACACACACAAACTTAAATTGTGAGACTCAGTTTACTGGAGCCTGATGACTCTGCTGGAACATGAGATGTGTTACTATTAATACCAGGGGTAATGAATGTCACAAAAGGTCACCTTTACTGATATCTACAGGCTCAGCATGATTACGGTTCTATTAGAGTGTGATTTTCTTATCAATGAAGGCTGTAGAGCTATTACCTTCAAATTATGATTGATAAGTTTTTGTTGTTTTAATCAACTTGAAATTGTACTAAAATTGCATTTGGGCCCAATCCTGAGATCTTCATCATGATTGATCACAGCAGGGAGATACATTTGTAAGGTTTTTATTATTCAGCTATTAGAGTGTAAAGTGTCTTTTACATAAATTATTTTTATAAAAATTAGTTAATTTAACTAAGTCATGATTATAAATGCAGATGCTAAATATAGAAACTATAATTAATGTGATTAAAATCTAGCTTCTGTAACTTTAATTTTTCAGTCCAGAAACTGTGATTAATGGAGTTTGCGTAGTGTGAAAATGCTGAAGTCAGTTAAGAGTCCATAAAGCAGTTAATTTGCCTTTTATTAGTACTATATGTCCTGTCAAAAATTGTTATGGTGAACAAAGGCTGTATCAAGTGTGTTTACACAGAGTGAATGCACTGGCTATAGGCTTCTCCAGAAGGACTTCTTTTTCTGAAATATTTGTAGTCAAGTTCTTGCAGTCTTTTACTTTCAAAAATCAGTACTTCTCTTGAGATATCTCCTTAATAGTGAAGATTAAATATTACAATAGGACAAATAATTTTGTCCCTGATGCCACAACTAGTCATTGTTCAGCATCTCTTGTTATTGTCTTTTATTTGTATTTTAACATCCTTTATATTGTCTTCCAGATTTTCTATATCTTAATATGCTTGAATAGTATATCATCTGGCACTATACAGTTATTAGTCCAAATAATTGATTTTAGAATTAACTTTTCTATTTTTTATGACCTTATTCTGTTAACAAATGCATTCCGTCAAATTTCAATAACTTTGTAAGGATCATATTCTCCAATATTTGATAATGCCATAAATTGCACATATGCTTATTAAGCTCAGCAACATAATTCCCTTCTGAAGTTCTGCCCATGCAGTATGAAACCCATAGTCACATAAAATTTTATGTTTTCTATAATGTAGTTCCTATGAAATATGAGGATGTTAAAATTAAATTTGTTAATATTTGTAAATTTTGCACATTTGTCAAATCATCCTTCCAAGAAGCTGTTTGAGAAATTTATTTGCCTGTAAAATATGGGAAGGAACTTGAGGTTGACTACCCATTCTCATGGATTTACATAATAACAATGCTTAATAATATTAAACTTTGAATATCTGTTATAATCTACTCGGATAAAGGGATAAGAAATCCTTTCATTTATAAAAGAAACAATTTTCTTTATATTTGCTTAAATAAATATGGACACCAAAAGCACAGAAAAGCTGCTCTTTTATTTTGGAACCAGGAGAAAATACAGGAGAGATACTCTTCCATGTATTTTCTAGGGCATCCATTGAAACTGGTAGAAAGTAATAAAACACAATCAAATAGAAGTTCCTAATCTCACCCTAAATGCTATACCAGAAAGGACATGATGCTTAATAGAGAAGAACATTATTATTAGCAGAACTTAACATCAAGATAGGATTAGATTTTTGTCCCTATGATTATTCTAGACTTTTCCACTCATCTTTAGTGGCTACCCCAATCAGACAAAGCTATTAGTCTTCAGAACCAGTTGGGAAGAATAAGACTTGTAATTTGAAAAAAAAAAAAAAAAAAAGGATAACTTCTTCAAGAGAAGGATCTCCAACTGGTAGTATATTTAGAAAATATGTCCTATCTCTAAAATGTTTATTCAACATATGCTCTGCATGCAGATGTGAGATGCGAACAAATGCAGGGAGATGGAAGTATTACCCAAACTAGAGAAACACCACTGCTTTAGGAATGTTTGTCCAGAGGTGCATAAGCATCCTGGATCTGTGGGTAAGGGTAAATTAGCAAGCCTGAAACTGCAGTTTTCTCTTGCCCATAGCAAGCTGAGTGTTGTGGAAACCAAGGACTCAAAGGCTGTGATTATGTATAGCTGCAGAAGATCACTTGAAAGCTTCAGCTGAGCATACTTCCTTTGTTCTGTAGGCTACAAAATGCAGCTCTTGTCCATTCTCTCAACCCTTGGAAAAACTTAACCCCCATGTAGAAAAATCCACAATTCCCACCTTCTGAAGGGTTGCCAACTGCTTAGATTTATTTTTGCTTTCAGGTGGAGGACCCATGTTTGAGGTGCTCTGCCCTTGCCTGGCCAGGAATTGTTGGAGCACCAGAAAGGGAAAGACAGAGTCAGTCAACACCTTGCCAAGAACATGGAGTACTAGCCAGGAGTAAGACAAGGTGCTTCACTGAAGCAATGTAGATCAAGATCAGCCTTGACCAGTGATGTTTCCATGCAACAAGTTTTTTAAAACAGAGTCCATCTCTTCACACTTCAAAAGAAAATTAAAAGAAACCAGAGCAAGCCCTGATGAATAGCAAGCCTTTCAGCCCATGCCCACTGCTCTCCCACCCCAACTGACAGTGGGTGGCTGTGTCAAGGGCAGAATGCAGCCCTTTGCTGTCAGCTTGGAACAAAGATTTCTGTCTGCTCCTGGTAAAAGCTGTTTCTATTTAAAGAGGGGGATTTTGAGCTTTAATCCTCTGTTTCATCATGTTGAAAAGTAAAAAAAGTCACAAAACCATGCAGAATGACCAAATAAAATCTGAACTGAATTGAGTGTGCAGGATTTATTTCCTTTATTGTTTTTTTTTTTTTTTTTTATTATTATTAAAGAGGAAAACTGATTCCTTAAAACTGTCAAGATTCTTCCCTCCCCCTAGGAAAATAATGTTAAGCTCTAATAAAAACTGTGTCTTTTAAAACCTAGCACTCTTACAGATGTGCATAATAAATTATTCTTGACTGCACACTATCCCTGGATTATTTAAAACATATGCCTAAACGGAATCTGATATTTTCTTTGGAGTGGACACAACTCTTACAGACAGCCGTGGTTGCAAAGTGAATTCTTGATATGATACATAATTTTAGTATTTTTCCATGTAATATACTAAGTATTTAAAAATAATGTACAGATATGAGAAACAGCTTTTTAGCTCTACTTGTAAGAGTGCTTCATTTAAAAAGCAGCCACAATCCTCTTCCTCTCCTCTTGGATTTCTTGCATCCTTGTTGTGAAAATCTTAACTTCTTCGCAAACTAAAATGTCAACTCTC
The DNA here is from genome assembly GCA_020086605.1 of Lanius collurio. Classification (NCBI taxonomy): domain Eukaryota; kingdom Metazoa; phylum Chordata; class Aves; order Passeriformes; family Laniidae; genus Lanius; species Lanius collurio. The sequence continues at coordinate 1,010,802 of JACBWW010000044.1, read as the reverse complement.
TTATGTTGTTCACTGTATGAAAAGATATTTTTCCAGTTTAGGAAATCCAAGCTGTAGGATTAATTGTCATTGCATTTGTCTTGGCAAGCTAGGATTGGCAAGCATTTGTCATAACAAAAGTAAATATGAGAAAGAATTAGTCAGGAAGTAATCATGAAAAACATTGAGAGATATCTGAAGGAAGTGGAGCCCAAGGGAATTAAAGGTGCACAGCACTTTCAGTGATTGCTGTATTTCACAGGCCAAAGAAAATATTTGACAAAAAGTTTACTGATACGTTAAATTTTCATGGCTTTCTGCGGCACTCCATCTCAATCCGGACAATCTCTGTGTCCTTTACTTTTTGTGGGTTTTGAGGCTTTCTCTCTTTCATTTTGCAAATCTCCTATTATGTTTAACTTATGATAATCTTGCTATGTGTCCCTGGGTGATCTATTAGACTACTGTGTGTTAGAATGCTAGACATTGACCAGCTATTAATTAAAGACTTTATTTTTATAAAAAGAAAGAAATTAATAAATATTTTTTGTAAAAATTTAAAGGCTGGAGATCTATTTAAATTGATGCAAGTGAGTAGAAAATATCCTATACTATACCCTTTTATCTGATTATTTTTTTCTTTTGGAAATGATTAAAGAATATGACAGGTAGGCCATGTGATGTCAAACTTTTGTAAAATTTGCACATAAATTTTCACTTCAAAGTGAATAGACAGTTTTTTGTCATAGATACATTTCTTAATATCTATAAAATGCAGGGATAGAGATACCTTTCAACTGACTTGAAGTAGGCAATAGGTAGTTTTAAGTGAGAATATGGCATAATATAATTCATTCATATCAAACTTCTCATACTGTCCTAGCCGGGGCAGTCCAGAGAGCCCTAAATGCCATAAAGATTAGGATAGGACAGCATTTTAATAATCCAGTAACCCTGGTGCTTAAACAGATATGCTATTCTTTATTTCATTCACTGCTTTCTTTGCTCTTTGGGAGCTATTGGTGTACTCTTTGTGGGTTTTGCAGATGATAATCTGTAATTAGGTAATATTCACAGAAATAGTTTTGCTTGGGCACATTTTTTGATTCAGAAATTAACTGTGTCCAAAATCTCCCTAAAGTCCTTGGTAAGAATCAAATCCCAAGAAACACAGAAGAAGTTTTTAAACAGCCATACCAAAAAGTGTCTTAGTTCTTTCTGAGATTGAATTAAGCTAAAGTCTACATATTGCTGTTCTAGAACTTTTTTTAGCTTAAGGTAAATGTCTCTTTGTGGTTCAGACAGCCATGAGTCCTTCCATGAATCCTCCATCGTTCATCAAAATGAAAATAAGAAGAGATATCCAGAGTTACTCACGAATTATCTTCTCCAGGGATCGTTTTCCAGCATTCTCCTCCATTTTTTGTAGTGCGGGCAATCTTCACAACAATATATAAGACAGCGATGGAGTTGGAAGGAAGGATGAAGCGGTATTTTGTAGATGTTCAGAGATGATTTTATTTCTCCAGCAGCCTGGCTGGAGTTCCCAAGCAGACACTGAGACCCTCTTCTCCCCCCCCCCCAGCTCCAGGCACCCAAACCACCCAGTCAGGAACAGGTATGGGGCACACGTGGCATGGGAGCAGGGACAGGGACACACCTCCACAATAATTTATTAATGAATATATTAGTAGATCCAAAAACTTTGAATATAAAAACTTTCTGCTTGATAGGAGCCTGGGATGGTTTTGTTTGTTTGTTTCTTTGTTTGATTGTTTGTTTCTGGAATCATTCTCAATCTTCTCCTCACTTCCTCACTTGAAGCTCCATTCCTGAGGATTACTGTTGTGTTGTTTGGAAGATGTTAAGCACTTACATATCCACTGGTCATCTCCTCACAAAATAATGATATTGTCAGGTGTCCAAAAACTATTTCTATACTATAAGCTATAAGCTTATAGTATAGAATAATATACTATAATATACTATAAGCTATACTTAGACACAACTCCAAACTAGATATAGTTAAGATTGTCTCTGGGCTGCCTTGCTACCAATAAGATCACTTACTGAAAATTCACCTCCTTTTCATAATTTTACTCCAATCTGGAGAAGTTAATTTCACAGTAGTGTTGCTACTTGGAAACTGTAGGTTCCACATAACACTTGTGATTGTTTATCTTCTAGGAAATAGAAGTGCATAAATAAAACATGTTAGATTTACTTCCTAGAACTCTTCACTTTCTAGTTTAAAAATATTTTTCCATCAGTACTCTGTCTTAGGCCAGTAATGTTTTAGAGTAAAATTAGCTTCATTATTTGGAAATCCCACTGTCTTTGGGAAGCTATTTGGATGAATAGAACTCATTAAAAGTCCGTATAAACATTTTGGTTTGTTTGACATCAACCCATTTAGATGAGGCCATTTAAAGAGAATCATGTTGAAACACCTCTCTGCCAGCATTTTCTAAGCTGTACACTTTCACAGGATTATGATTTGTGAAAACAGCTTTTATTAACTAAAAGATAATTTTTTTTCTCATTTCTATGCAGCTGAACTCATGCTCAGCTGGGTTTTGGTCCATATGGTCTCTAACAGGTCCATAAGATTCTTGGCACATTTTTTTGTAAAACACCAAGAAAAAACGTTATATTTGTATTGCACAATTTATTTAAGTTTTAATGCTTTCTAAATTAAGACTTTCTCAGTATCTATCCTGTTAATCATTTATTTGTTATTTAATACTTATGGTGCTTTATTGAGAAAAGTTTAATACAGGATAAAAAAGGAAAATATTCTGCAATTATATAAATGTCTCTCGGAACTCCATTTTGGAAGACATGCACATAAAAGTATCAGAGTTTTTCAACTAGATTTCAGAATTTAAAAATAATACTTTAGCTTGGAATCTGGGCAGCAAACACAATTCAAATAAAAATTTTGATCGAATTGCTTAACTTTACTAATTTTCTCCAAAAATTGACCTCCTCAAGTAGACAGCATCAAAGACTGTGCATTAGTATGACATATACACTTTTGTCCTAATAATCTATAGAAAATTATCAGACCAAACAGTATTATAGAAGTATTTCAGTATTTCTAAAATTACCTGACAAATTCATACTCTTGATATAATGACCTGTAGAGGTTCAAGTTTAATTTCTCCTTAGGTGAATATGTTTTTTAGCAAAAAAATTAATTGAAAGTCTTAACAATGGTAGAATTAATGGAAAAAAAATAATTTTTATAATATAATTTGCTCCAGAATAATCCAGCAAAGGCTTTTTCTGGTTGCACAAAAACATGTATTTATCTCCTCTGTGAGTCAACTTTTTTTTTTTTTAATTAATGATTACACATATAAATGTTTTGTTCTCCCATTGTATCTATAACTATGTGAATAAAATATGAATACGAATAAAAGTACTCTAAAGAACTTCTAAGACTAATTTTGTCTGGGGAGAGGAAAGGTGAGTAACAAGAATGTCTTGCGGCAAGAAAAGGAACAAGAAAAATGGTTTCTGTGACACTACTAAGAAACACAACTTCATGTTTCTAGAAAAAAGATTTAGATATTTCAACCAGATGAACAGAAATTAGCTTATCATAAAGGTATATTAAAGACACTCAACGCACAAAGTACAAAACCTGTCCCCTATGTGCCCCACAACAAGTGTTTTAAAAACCTACTCTTAAGAATATAGTCAACTCAGCTGTTAAATACATGACTGTCTGTCAAAGTAGTGTCTAGAAACCTTGAGAAAAAATTGTCCTGCTTTAAGATAATGTATTATCCTGTAAACTGCATATTCGTTTTTCTAGAGTCCTGGGATCTGAAGTGGTTTCTGTGAAAGTTTATCTAGACAGGAAATAGACAGAACTCTTTCTTCTGTTTTATTGTTATATTTGGTTCGCCATTAAGAAGTTAATTGTGTTTAATTTCTGAATCTTTTCATACCAATAGCATAAACTTATAGGGTTGAGAACTTATTTTCTATGATTCACTAATTCAAATGCTAACAACACAAAAATGGTATGACCATGGTTGAAGTAATTTTATTTTTACCACTGCATTCCTGCAAAATGTTCTACAATAGATAATCAGCTTGTCTATATTTATTGCTTCATGTCCCTAAGTCCTTTGTTGCCTACATCATTAGTTATAAAGTCCCCATGTGCTTTATCATGGAGTTGAAATCCACCACACACCTTCCTTGATGATTAGTCTGGAATGTGGAGTCCATGACCAGAGGCTGCTGCAAGGTGTGAAATTCTGTTGTTGGAGAAGAACAAAAGTCCAATTACAGTAAGAAACCAGGACAGGTGACTTTGTAGGAAAACAGGTGATAACAACAAATCTGTTCTCATTTATACTATCATTTTGAACATGCTAAGAGCAAAGACACCCTGGATCACACATGTTAAATGTAGTCAAACAGGACATCTTTCAAAGAAAATCAAATTACCTACATAGCTGCTGTATTGGGTTTTCATGGCCAGGTTTTGGTAGTAGGATGGGAGGCTATGGTGGTGGTTCCTGTGAGAAGCTGTAGGAAGACTTCCCCTGCTCCAGGCTCCAGACCAACCACTTGCCAAGGCTGAGACAGTCAGTGAAGGAAATAGAGCCTCTGTGATAACATAAAGGAAAAAACAATAGTAATGTGCACATATAATTGCATTCAGAGAAGAGAAGATTAAGGCTATATGAAAGGAACAACTGTTCAGATGCCAAGGTCAGTGGGGAAGGAGGGGAAAGGATGCTCCAGGTGCTGGAGCTGAGATTTTTCTGCAGCCCATGATTCAGCCCATGGTGAGGCAGCTGTGCCCCTGCAGCCTGTGAAGGTCAGTGGGGCATGCAGAGATCCACCTGCAGCCTGCAGAGGAGACCCATTCTAGAGCAGGGTCAAAAGAAGGCTGTGACTCTGTGGGAATCCTGTGCTGGAAGGTCTGGCAGAGACCTGCAGACTGATGGAGAGAGGAACCTAGCTGGAGCAGGTTTACTGGAAGGACTGCACCCTGTGGAAAGGGACCCACACTGGATCAGTTTGTGAACTGTGCTCTGTGGAAAGAACTGCTGGAGAAGTTCAGGAGAGCTGTCTCCTATGGGAGGGACAGGGGAAGGACTCCTCTCCCTGAGCAGCAGCAGAAACAATGTGTGATAAGCTGACCATAACCAACATTCCCATCTCTCTGTGGGGAGATCCCTGTGGCTCTGGGGGCAGGTAGAACTGGGAAAGAGAAATGTCGAGGGGAAGGTATTTTTAAGATTTGTTTTACTTCTTGTTATACTGCTCTGATTCTGATTGATAATAAATTAAATTATTTTCCCCATGTAAAGCCTGTTTTGCCCTTGATGGAAATCAGTGAGGGATTTCTCTCTGTCCATTAACCTTTCACTATATTTTCTCTCCTCTCTCCTCTTGCAGAGGGGAAGAGATAAAACAGCTTTGGTGGGTACCTGGCAACCAGCCAAGGTCAACCCACCACCCTGATGACAGATTATAGCTAAAATTTGCAGTCACAAACCGATGACAGAATCTAGTTTTTGCATCTTGTGTCTTTGTCAAATCCCATATGTAATGCACAGGTTTTTACAGATTAGGCACAGGAGAAAAGATTGACAGTGAAAGAATAATGAAATTCTGAAAGGGTGTAACCAGTGTGCACAAAAGGCCGCCTGCCATGTTTTTCTTTATATTGCACAGTGTAGTCTCACGTGACTGAATACCAAATCTTTTCAAACAGAAGCATCTGTCTGCGGTAGGAAAATCACTGAACCTTCACATCAGTGCAGGATGAAAAACAGGCTGGTCAGCCATGGTGCAAATGACACTAAACATCCACATATGAGTTTAACCACTTAGTTTGCATTCTTTTTATTTTTACTCTTTGGCCTTATTCCATTGTGTGTATACCTGCTGCACTGGCACCATGTTAACCAGGGTTTTTTAGCCATTGTTATTCTAGCACTTCCAATATTAATATCAAGTTCTTAAAAGCACCACAGCAAAAAATAAAAGTCATTATTTCCTATGTAATTTAGCTGTTCAAAGAGCATAATTGATAAGGATTTTTCTCCTATTCAGCCTTTTGAAGGGTTAGGATGTGGGAGAGCAATCAAAGTTCATTGATCTTCAGACTTGTCTGAATAACGGTTTTATTCCAGGAATGGAGTTTTATGCTGAGCATCTGTTCATAAAATACACCAGCAAAAGTAATACTTCTGTGTCCAGGTTATATTTTTCTACTATGTTTTTACCCTCAACAGATGGTATAGATTATTCACGTATAAGAACTCTGTTAAAAATAATGGTAATGGTCTAGGTTAAATGTTAAAAGGCCAAGATGTTCTGAGTTAATCTTGGAAATCTGCATTTAACTCATTCCATCATCTCTCTGTACAGAAGATCAGGTGAGCCAGAAGATTTTCTGCCTTAGGCTGGTCCTGTGTCTCTGATACTTGATCATGCGAGTAACACTGAGAATACACCACATATTGAAGTCCAAGAGCTGAAGCAAATATATTTTTAATTCTGATTTTCGGAATGGAGATGGATGAAAAACGCAAAGCTCAATTTAAACTTAAAGTGGTTAATATGCTTTATTAATATGGTTTATTTTGACTTGCTTCATTTAAAAACTCTATTTCAAGGTTCCTATTTTTTTTAGGTAGGCTCATGAATTAATACGTATATTAGTCAATTTTATATAAGAGTTTTGTACAGCTGATAAGGGATAATATTTTTTGACTACTAAAAGTATAACTTTTGTAGGAAGCAAGAATAATAAATTGTTTTCGCACTTAATTTCACTCTTTTTACTTGAAAATGTCTTTGTGTTTTCCATATCAGATGTGGATGTCTTATTCCAGGTGCTTTAAATAAGACATTATTTTATATTTCAAACTTCCTTAATTTTATCCATATTTAAGGGAGATTTGTAATCCAAGAATTTGTAATGATTTCTTTGGAGGTGTTTCAGCCATTCATGTTTGAGAGTACTTGGAGACTCTTAAATCCAGAGGCCATTTGTCTGCTATGCATATTCACTCACTCTACACCTTAAACACTCTTTTAAAACTCTCATTGCAAAGGAAAAAGGAATGTTATGAGCAAGGGCTAGCAAGAGCTCAATAATTCTAAAAGAAGAGAGAAAAATCCAGAAGCTTTCAGACTGCAGAAAATATTTTTGGGGCAGCCTGTCTCAGGGGATTGCAGTAGGATACTGAGCTCTGGTCTGGAACGGGATAGCAGTCAGGGTCATGTCTTGGGTGCAGATAAACCATGCTCATACAACACTCCCGAGCCAGGTCATGTGATTTTTTATTATCTTTTCAGTATGGGAATACAGACTGAAGATGAGGGATTGCTCTAACATCTGAGTTGTTGAATTTTTTTAATATCTCCGGGGAAATATGGATTCCTACTGGCTCCAACAAGCTGTCCCTCAGCTGCCTTCTCTATTAGAGTGAATTGTCTGTTATCAGGAAGTGCAATGCCAACAGTTGTGGAAGAAGATACTGCCCAACATTTATGTTTACTGACAACAAAAAAATAAGTTCATCAGTTGAGGAGGTTGAAATGTCACATATTTTGACTGGTTAAATAAACAGGAGTGTAGAAATCATTGTTGAACCAGCTGTGCCACATTAAAGCTTGAAACTTTTTAGTGGGCAATTTATATTTACATTATTTTTGTTTTTTCTTGTTAATAAAAACATAGTTCAAAACATATTTGAATATGTTTTTCACATTGGATGCACTGTTATGGAGAAAATTAAGCAAATTCTGGTAAATTGTATGTCCTTTGAGTGTAATAGAGATAAAAAAATATGTTTTTAATAATTTTCAGATTTTATTTGGAAATTTCATTTTCATCCTTAAAGACAGCTCTTTTTGCAGTTCCCTGATCTTTAAATTTTTTTTAAGGAATTAACTTTCTTCTGTCTCTCTGCTGTTTCTCTTTTCCAAGGTGCATTTTACAGACTTTGTCTAACATGTAGGGATAACAACATGAGACTTTTTTATTTGTAGGCGAGAACAGCAATAGGCTAAAACTTTTTGATATGTGATGAGGTAACATATTTTTCATAATCAACAAGTAAGATCTGAGAATTTATGAAAAACATGTTCCATGCACCCTAAATTTTCTGGCCTCTCCATTGCATCTTTTGGGAACTCTGGGACTTACAGGACTGTTCAGGGAAGTCTTGACTTTATTTGCATCTATTGGAATGAAAGCTCCTAGGTCACCATCTAGGTGCTATTTTTGGCTTTGGTGTTTGTATTGACTTAAGGTCAGCCCATGTGAGTCTAATTTCTAAATAAATGTCAGACCTCACATTATATGTCTTTGCTCATTAGTGATGTATCTCACCAGGTTGAAAACAGTTACCTGTTTTGAAAAGAAAGACTTTTGAATCCAAAGCTTTGTTATATGTCTTTTATTCCTGAGAAGAGATCTCCTCTAAGTAGAAAGAAATTGGTCTTAACCCAAAAAACTACAAAACACCTGGAGGAAAGATGTTAATTTGATATAATGTGTATTTTCCCCTTGAAACACTATTAAAATTTTCAAAAGGTTTTTCCATGCAAGTGTGAAAATATGATCATGTAAAAAAGATTATCTGTGGTCTTAGAACTGGCATATGGGACATGAGATATTAGGGATCTCCTGAAAAGAGATTGAGCTTTTTGTTGAAATATTGAAAAAAAGTTGTATAACTGTCTTGTTACTTTTTGGGACACCTATTTATAGTTGTTTCCCATAGGGACATAATATATTAATTACATGTGCTGATTCTCTGGAAATTCTGCTTTGCAAAATAGACATACTGTGTCTTATAAAGTGAAGAAAGAGTACTCTTTTCCACCTCTTTCGCCCGTTGACTTTATCCTTCCTTGGATTTGTGCACCATTCAGTTATAATAGCAAAGTACTACTTTGCAGGAAAAAAAGTATAATAAATCACAGAATGGTCTGGCTTTCATAGGTAACATGTTCTATACTTTGGTCATTTATAAAACCTATAATTCATTCAGAGAGGTTTGGAGTTTTTTTAATGAAAAGAACTGCTAGATTTTCATCTCTCTTTTGTGTGCACTCATAAGTCTTTTAAAGTTTGAGTCCAAATTCTGATTCTGCATTTTATGAGCCCCTTTACAATCCGTGTTCTTTCTCAATTTTCCTCTTACCAAGGGCTTTTTTACCACACACAACTAGGAACTGAATTTGATGTCTGACATAAAAGTTCTATTTTGCTCAATTGTAGTGAATCAATGATTTGCTACGACCGAGTTACTTGTATAAAGGTAGACAGACATGCTGTTGAGTTCAATGCATGCAGAACTTTCTCTTGATCATCCAGCTGGGCTGGATGTAGGTCAGAGTCCTAAGGAAGTTATTTTATCTTATCCTTTGAGAGCATCCTAATGAAAAGCAAGGAATTTCCTGCAAGGGCTCAATATTCCAACACATTTGCTGGAAAATATAAATCGGTTTCTAGTTCAGGTTCACTTAAGGGCAAGTTTTTCAAAACTCATTTCTTCCTTAATTGGGTATGAATGTGGTCACTGCCATATCAGGAAGAGTTGAATTAGGAGTGCATGTACAAAATAATCAAGGATATTAGAAATCTGTGTAAAAGAGTCAAGTGTCTTAATGTCAAATGTGTATGTGCTTTACAAGATTAGTATAATTCCGTTTCTTACTGTATTTTTGTGGTCACAAATGAACCAAGTGAAAGAAATATAACATTTTCTAAGCCTTTGAAAACATCATTGATACAAACATATCTAGTTAATTTGTCCAGTTGCTCCTTTTGGCAAATGAATCATGCTTATTCCATGTTGCTATTATCAACACCCCCTAATTCGTCACTCTTTTATTGCCATTGCAGACCAAAATATTTGCTTTGAAAGAAAAAAATTTAAAATTCTTACATGAACAATTCCATCTGGGATGTAAGACTATACTTCTCATTCCTCTATTCCATTGTTGATATCCTAATCTCATATTGAATACACCTGTGTACTTTGTTTTATTGGTTCCCAGTGTAAAATGTAATTTTAGATTATCTTTATTCTTCAGGGGGATTATTCAATAAGACAAGCTTGCAGTGACCAAGTTGACCTTTTGAATTTTTCCATAGTACACACAGTATTTTTTTTTCTTTCTATGTTTTGAGTTGGTTGCAGGAGAGTTTTTTTTAGTGTGTGTGTGTTTTTGACAGGCCTGGAAGACTACTTGAATTTGCATTAACAGCTACAGGAGGAAACAAAATAATTGTACTTGCTTTTAATTATATTTTGTAAGGTAAATATTTTCTGCAGGCGAGTCAGTTCAGAAAAAAAAAGAGCAGAGGAGAACACAGAGGCAACCATTTTTTCAAGAAAAAGCAACTGTTCATCAGAAAAAAGATGTAACATAAATTATAATTGCATAGCATTTCTTAATTAAAAAAGGGAAAATAAACCCACTAATGTTTCTCTGAATTAAAAGGCTATTACTGACAAGGAAAAAAAAAAAAAAACAAAGCAAACAACCCAAAACCACAAAAAACCTAAACAAACAACTGAAATTTTAGCTTTAATAATCCAAAGTGTTTTTTCTACTGGGGGGACTCAGAGGAGATAAGGCTGCAACACAGAACTTTGGTAATTTATTGAAGGCAAAGTCTTCAGTAGAATGATGCAAAGACTTGGATTTAGACATATTTAGTGTAATTTTGTAATTTACAGAATAAGGGTGCTTTCCCTACTCAAATTTGTAAGAAGATAGATGCATTCCTTATTTTGCTTTCTTTATTTATTTTTTTGACAGGAAAAAGACCACGATTGTCTCTGAGTCAGTCAGTGAGGCCAGATATCTTAGAGTCAGGAGAGAAAATAAAGGTAGATTTGGTGATCTGTTTTTCAATGTTATTTTCCAATTGTTTTTACTATTTTCTATAATTTCATTTAGATGTATACTGTGTTAGGATAAACTGCTATATAGTATTTTCATATAGTTTTCAGAAGTATTTTCATTAGTAGGAGAAATGATGAATTGTACAAGGATGCTATAATACACACTGAAAGCAGGCGGAATATACCAGGGTTAATGCACTGCAAACTCAGAGCTTTGAAAGATTTGTTCAGCTTAACTTCTTTAAATGGTTTGCTAACCTTTCAGAGGTGCAGCAGTAGAGAAGCCCCATTAAATCCTTGTTAAATCCTGTAAACCTTGGGATTGATTATTCTAGCTGAAATTATTCCAAGAGACACATTGTTTGTCCTCCACTTCCTCAAATCTGATTTCACATTGATAGCTTTCTGTAGCATCCTTGAAACCCTCATATACCCTCATGGAATAAATCACAATGGCTTGGTTGGCTCTACTTGTTTGCACTTTAGCTTATCAGTGCAAGGCACACTTTTAACAAGCAGGACCAGGAGCCTGTATTTAGCTGCTGGTCAAGGAATTATTGAAGTTACAATGTAGATAAACCATCACGACCTCCAAGGCATGCGAGCCTGAGTGGCGGAAGACTTAATGCGGGGATGGCAGTGACATTTTTTTCTTTTTTGGCTTTTTTTTTTCTTTATAGGAGGGAGATTCTAGTGCTAAAGCTTTTCCAGAAATGAGTTGAGAGCCAGTAGGCCATGCTATTCTGCAAGACTTAGGTCTTTTTGCAGTAGATATATTTGAAGCAAGAATGAGACACACAGTGAATTTCAGGACGTGAATTTACATGTGAATTGAACAAGAAAACAAAATCTAAATCCTGTAAGAAGTTAAATGACTATACTGAGCACAGCCTTATTAATGTTTTAGTTCTATCTGTACAGATGGTCTAATGTACCCAAATTCTATTCTCCTTTTGTTTGTAGAAAATCCACCCAGACTGCAGTAAGTAAAAACCTCTTTTGGAAGGGTGTCTGCCTTTGCAAATCTGAGTTTATATTTGCAGGACATAATAAACCAAGCCAAACCAACATGCACACAGCTTCGTTATCCCAAACTGGTCATCTTGTTATTGCCCTCTGTAGATGCCTTTTCATTTTACAGATCTCATGGTCTCTTCTGAAGTCATGATGCAGTGAAGATGAGACAGGCCAGGGGACCCGATGAGAGCCACATAATGACCATTCAGGTCTGTTCCTCTGGAGTTTATCATGTATTTACATATAACTGCAGAGACAAAAATATCACAAGCTAAAAGTACTTCCTTCCTGGATTGATGAAAGGGTAGCATTTCACACTTTCCAAAACCTAGGATACCAAAATATAGGCAATTTGTGTATTTATGCCACTGTAAATAAAAGCACACATCTGGGGTTCTCAGAGAAAGTAACATCACAGGATTGTTGAGTAATAGGAGTTGGAGAGCACCTCTGGAGCTGAAAGGATACGCTGCTGAAGAAAAACCTGACAGTGCAATAGTCTCATTGTCAGTGAACTGACCCTTCTGCTGCCTGTGACTGGCAGCCCAATCCATTCTTACTCGGTTGCAATGCCCACATTTGCTTCAGGAAAGCAGCAGTCCAGGCGGTCTGCAAGACTACCTTCTTCTAGGCAAAACAAGATGAGCTCTGAAGTTAAAGAGCCTGTCTTTCTGTGAAACAGAATGGAAATCTGATTGCAATTCTGAGGTATCATGCTGAGAAAGTGGCATTTTCTAGGGAAACAAGGAACCAAACCATTTGACCTTTTAAAGGTCACTTCTAATGTCAGTAAGAAATCAGTCGGACACCAAGATAGCCATGAAGGACTGGAGTTATATGTCCTGACAAAAGCACTTCAAAGTAAGTAAACAAATGGGTTTTATCAGTAACATAGCTCCTTGGAAAATGTGTAAATCTTCCTCAAATGTACTGAAAATGATGGAGAAATAAATAAATGAAAAGTAAAATCCTTGTTCTTCCCTTTATAGATATCACCTCCTTTTATAAATCCCAGGATTACTTACAGAGTCTTGCTGCAGTGAAGATGAGAGGGACCAGATTTGACCCCCATAAATAATAAGTAGCTAAAGAAAATATTTTTGACATTTTGTTCACAAAGAGAAGAAACTCAGAAAATTTCTACTCAGTACTAAATATTCTTGATTGTGGAGCTTAGGTTTAAGCTATATGAGTGCATATTGATAGTGTATTTTATTTCTCCCTCCTGCTTCCTCTGCTGTTTATAAACCCAAGGGGAGAGCACTTGGAGGCACAGCCATCTGCTCCTCTAAACACATCAAGTTTAATCGTGTACTTTAGCAAATTATGACACAACACATTTCATTTTTAAGGGAATATTCTATGGTTCATTGTGCTTTGTCAGGAACTTAACAAACTGCAAAGCTCATTTGGCCTTCTCTTTTAAGGTCTTTCAAAACTGACCCTTTTCTTTTGTCTGATGGTCAATTCCTTATTGTCTGTCAATTTCTAATGAACATTTCTTTCTTTTTAAATTTTATTATTTGTTTTCTTCCCCAGAAGAAAAAGGTGCTTTTGTTGTTTTCCATCAAACTCAGTTGCAAAGACTAAGCTTCAATTTCCCTATTGCAACTTTTCAGTTAATCCAAAGGATATGTTGAGGAATAGATGAAGACTGTTGATCCTGATGTTAAATATAAAAACATATAAACTCCTCTGTTTTCCTTTGCTTTCTTTTCTTTGATTTAATTGAAGCTTGGCTTGTGTTTTTGTACAAGAGAAATAGAAAACAAATACAGAAGGAAGAGTTGCAAATAAAGGGGAAGTCCATGTCCATCCCATCCCTACCAGTTTAATGCCAGGGCCAGGGGAAGATACCCAGAGTCTGGAGAGGGATTGCAGGTCCACAGGAGAGCACCTTAAGGGCAGTGCTAAGGAATTTCAGCTACCATGGACAGTAAATTGGCTTCATGAGGAGGGTAACTTCGCTGCCTCCATGCAAACAAAGGTAGCATGGGGATGTAAACCAAAAGGATCAGAGATGTAGACACATCTGCAGGACTGAGATCTAGCAGCATCATAGTGAAATGGGGTGAGAGCTCCTACTCCTCTCCTCTCCTGCAGTGGAGAGTGGAATGGAAAGATACAGGCTCTTCAGAAGGACAGGGAGATGAGGAGTCAGAGGTACTCTTTATGTCAGTGGCAAGCTGGAGTGCATGGAGCTCAGTATGGGGATGAGAAGCTAAGGGCGTATGATCAGGGTTAAAGGGAGGGCCAGAACAGGTGACACTACAGTGGAGGTCTGCTACAGACTCTGACCAGGAAAACCAAGCAGATCAATCCTTCCATAGACAGAGAGTACAGGCCTTACATTCACAAACCCTGGTCTTCAACCACCCCGATATCTGTTCGCAGGACATTACAGCAGGGCATAGGCAATCCAGAAAGTTCCTGCAAAACATTGATGATAACTTCCTTCTCCAAATGATAGCGGATCCAACAAGGACAGGTGCTTTGCTTGTCCTTGTTCTCACCAAGAAGGAGGGACTTGGTGGGAAAGTGAAGCTCAAGGTCAGCCTAGGCTGCAGTGACCATGAATCAGTTGAGTTTAAAATGTGTAAAGCAGAAAGAAGTGCCATCAGAAAGCTCACTCTCCTTGGCTTTATGAGAGCAGACTTGCCCTCTTCAGGGATCTGTTTCATAGAATACTGTTGGATAAAATTCTGGAGGTAAGATAGGCCCAAGAAAGCTGGTTAGCTCCTCCAAGCTCATGATGTTTGGATGATAGCATCCCAACAAAGAAGTCAGACAAAAACACCAGTAGGCCTATGTGAACAAATTCAAGCAAAAAATGGAAGCCTGCAGAGCATGGGAGCAAGAAAAGGCTATATTCTCGGAGGGAGGAATATAGAGAGATTGTTAGAACAGACAGGGATCAGGTTATGAAAGCTTAAAGCCTGTTAAAATTAAATTTGGCATGGGATGTCAAGGGGAACAAGAAAAGCTTCTAAAAGTACATTGATGTTAAAAGAAAGGCTAGGGAAAATGTGATTCCAGTCCTGAAAGTAATGGAAGACATTGTTACCAAGAATATGGAGAGGGCTGAGATACACGATTACTTTTTTGCTTGAGTCTTTACCAGCAGATGCTTCAGCCTCCCTGCCTGAGTCACAAAGGGGAAAGGAAGGGACAGGCAGAACAAAGAGCCACCATAGAAGATCGGGGTCGAGAGCATCAAAGGAAACTGAAGATGCACATGTCCACAGAACCTGATAAAATGCATCTACATGTCCTGAGGGAACTGGTGGATGAAGTGGCTGTCATGGAGGCTTATAAATTGAGACAGATAACATATTCAAGTGAGATTCACTTTATAAACCTTGTTAAACCAAATAAAGCAATTAAATCAATTAAACCAATTAAAGCTCTGTAAACATTTCAGTACAGATTTGTGACATCAAATGGATTAGTCACTACATAAGTAACATAAGAATTCTTAAGACTTTAGGAGGGTAGCCCAGCATGTACAATCATAAAGACATTGAAAATTGACTTGCTTTATGATGTAATACCTTCTCAAATTTTTAGGCCACCACCTTCCATCTTGATTCTATATTGTTATATTTCTTTCTTTATTTTGTTTTAAATACCCTGCCATTCACCAGCTTAAGGACATTATCACCTTTGTAAAATCAAGTTTACATTTTTCTGTGGTAGAATCAAGCAAACATTTTTTTTCTGTGGTAGGATCAAGCAAACGTTTAACTATTGTTCAGGCAAAAATATGTTCTGTTGGGATTTGCTATCTCATCTCGGTTTACATTGTGAATCTGTGTTTGCACAATGTGAAGACAAAAGTTGCATGACTTATGCCTAAGTTAATGCATAGAGCTTATGCTTTGTTTCACATACCATATCCCTGAAGCTGTGATACAGACAGAATGCACTGTAATTAATCTGGTTTAAATATTTTTTTTTCTTTTATGCTCTGGCAATTTTTGTCACACAAAGTTTCTTACTTTTCAGGGAAACAGAAAGAATAAAATCTAAAATTAGTAATTAATCTGTAACTTCATAAGCTACTGCTTTAAAATGACAGTGCATCTTTTAGAATTAAACATTCAGTCACAGCATGTTGCAGTAAACTCACTGAAACTTAATATCTTCTGAGAGATTTTTAAAGAGAGAATTTAACTGAAGTCATATAATGACACTTAATGGGTTTTTTTTTTGCTGGTTTCAGTCAATTGAAAACATTATTGGTATGGAGCACAAATGGAGCTGAATTTCAAGAGGCACTCACTGAAACTGTCTTCTCATAATGCCAATAGAACATAGTTCAATCGTTGTAACTCCTGTGGCTGCTAATCTTCTGGATCTGATTAATTGGAAAACCTGATGAGTGTCTATTTTCAGGGTAGTGTGACCCTGATTCCTTTCTTGCAGTTGACTGAAGAGCACATTCCCCAAATCTGAGAAAAACACAAACTAAATGAGTGCCAACCTTGACAGAAACAACAGAGGGTTGACTACAGAGGTAGCAAAAAGTAAGGTATGGATTTCATATAAATATGATACACAGAAGTCTCTCTGAGTGCAATTCAGTAAGAAAATAAAGGTCACTGTTGCTTTAAAAGTTTTCTTTATAAAGCCATTGCAAGCACATTTTGCTAATTGTACCTGGTCTCATTTATCTAAATCCTTTTCATCCTAGCATATTTTCCATCACATTCATCCATGAATACACTTTCATAACAGCCACTTTGCCTGCAGGTGGGATGGTGGGATATTAGGTACCATTGCACTAGTGCTGGTTCTTTGACAAGTGACAGGTGGCTTGTTTCTGTCCCTGAGGGGTGGGATAATTTATCTCACCAATGACTTCAGCCTCTGGCAGCCTGGAAACTAAAGGCCTTGAATGTTAACTCCAGTAGTGTTTAGGGATGCATAACAAGACTATCCCTGGAATCAGCACACTGGCCGGGAGGATATCCAGTCTGCAGAACAAAATGCCTCTGTATACACTTAGCTGCTACCTACTGATACAACTAGAATAAAATAGACTGATCTTGTAGCATATAAATTACATGACATGACTCATTTGTCAGAACATAAATAATTGCAATTGTAGATGTAGAATTTCTTAGCAGGAAATACCAGAGATTTGAATTAACATGCAGTATGTATATCAGAAATATAATAATAATAATAATAATAATAATAATATTAAACTTGTGAGTAACATTTAATTAAGCAAAAATCTAGAAATCTTTTCTACAAATATAGACATCTTACAGAGGAGCTTACACATTTAGGATTCACAGAAAACTACTACTCAGACTTGTGGTGATGCTTTGCAGTCCATGTGCAGTCATAGTTTATAATTTTAAATAAAGTTAAAATTACTTCAAAAAGTCATATTTGTTTATATATGCCTTTCATCCCTATTTTACAGAAGGTTGTATGTATGGTATAATACTTCTGCCCAAGCTGGAGGTGGGACAAAAAGATAGCTGAGATATTGCCTATTAGCAGTAAAGCACTCCTGTGGATAATTAAAATAACCATGAAGTGTTTTCAGACTGTTGTTAAAAATAGTCTGACTCTGCACTTAATTTGAATGCATTTTTTTTGATTTACAAGTTTTAGAAGATAAGAAGTCACCAGAGGCTGGGAATTCACAATCAAAGTCTATATATCTTGCAGAGTATGTGGTCTTTTTCAGTGCTTCTACAGTGCCAGGTTACAGAAAGAACTTTGATAAACATCATAATTTAATTAAAGGAAATTGAACAGTGAAAGCAAATAAACATAAAAGCCATTTTATGTTTATTTATTATTTCCCTCATTAAAAACTGATTTCTCAAAAAAAAAAGAAACAATATAAGTTAGTTTTAACTTTATGCAAATTATGTTGTCATGTTATTTCTTTGCTTGTAACACTCAAGATGAAGACAAGAAAGTAATTTATTTCCTAATGATGTAAAAACTTGTAGATTTATTAGTAAATTCTTAGAAAATTCACCCTGTATGCAAAGGAAACTCCACAGTACATAGCTTTAGAGTAAATCATACCATTTATATGTCAAAAACTATTGAATCTCTGTTAGGATGAAACAAAACTCATTACAGGTCTGTGGTCAGATCCTCTATATTTTAGAAACATTTAAAGTATTGATGAAAACTCACTTTATGAGTTTCTATTTTATTCTTGCAAGTAATCATGATACAAGCAGTAGAAATATTACAAAGTACTGGGGCAGATAGGGAGCAGAAATAATGTTCATATTATAAACAGCCCTGGTTATTAACTGGTAGATCTCTTATGGAAAACTTATGGAGAGTCTTAACTCAAAAGTCATTGTGCTGTAGCTCAGGCTCTGTCTAACAGAGACTACTAGATGAGACTGATACACTGGGGACAAAACATCCAACTGTTGTGGTTCTTTCTGACCTTAAAATGCACAGAACAGAAAAAACAAATGACTGATGCCTATGTGACAGTACATAGTGAAATAAAATCAAGCAACATTTTCAGGCAGGAAATAAGAAAAAATCCCAGCACATTCCTCTTTTTTAAATTGAAGGTTGTCTTTGAACACTCGGGCCATTAAAAATAAATCTTCTCCTGGGGAGAGAAGCTGTGAACACTCAGTGAAACAAAGAGGACATGGTGCCTTCTGCTACAGGATATGGGTATGTGTGGATGCAAGTCTATGTGAACTAGTGTTATTTCCAGCCTCATTTATGGATAAAATTATTTAACTTTTTGCAAACAGTTGTTAAATTTGACATTATTTTTAAAAGGATAAAAAATGCCGCCCCATTTACCCTTACTTGTAGAATATTATCCCTGAAATACCTCTTAATTCTATAAATTTTTATCTTGCATGAGTTATTGAAACTGGTTTCAATAACTGAAGATGCTGAGGTTTGAAAAGGAATGCAGTAGTTTAATACTAGGAGATAGATCTCCTATAGAATAAATGGAAACAAAAATTACTAATAAAGAATCACTATTAATGTTTTGTTCTTCTAAATAATGATTGGAAATTCTTCCAATATTACCCTTCTTCACTCACAAAAAAAGTAATTAGTTTTTGTTTGTTTGTTTGTTTGTTTGGTGTATTGCATATAGAAAAGAAGAATGGTGAATTTTCTATATGGTAGAAAAATGCCATGAGTATATTTAGCCATGGAGCAATAAATCTAGAGTTTAATAGATAGAATAAAAGCTTCCTTAGCACATGCAAGCAAGATGCTTTCATATGAATCTTGGCAGCTAAGACAGGAAAGAGCAAATAAAATTTATTGTATGATCTGTGGCTACATGTGTGCAGATGTGCACAAATATCTTCCAAAGAGACAGCTTCCTCCCCTTTTACTTTCATTAATAAATAATTTTTGAAGAAGTCATCATGTAGCTATTAGTACATATTCTAAGAAATGCCAAATAATTCAGCCCATAGCTGGTGTTTAGATGTTCCACCTAATTTTCAATCTGGATTTCATTAATTCATTTAGCAACTCCTTTCCTCTGAAAAAGAAAGGATATGATTCCTTCTCCATTTTGATTCTCTATTCTGATATTCATTATCTATTCTGATTATGAATAAGCACCTTCAGACCTGGGGTGTTAAAAGGTTGTTGTTTTCGTTTTTTTGAGCAAAGGACTGATTCTCCATCAAAGACCAAAATTTAAGTAGGTTGTCTGAATGGATTTAAATATTTATTACAGTTCATACTATATCATTTTCACACTTATGGTGCCTGAGTGCCCTTTTTGCTTTATTCCTCTTTAAAGCTTTTTGAGTGCAGACTTAAAATTCATTGTTCTTTTTTTAAGGAAAAGAAAAAATCTGTTATTGAACTTGTAACTTGCTTAAATGTAGTTAAGAAGATCATGAGTCATCATTACTTTAGTTACAGTATTTCACAGAATAATAGACTCACAGTATATCTTCTCTAGACACACTTTCAGTGTGATGTCCTTCTTATATTGTAATAATAGTAGCATTATTTCTGAACAGGTTCAAAGCAGCAATGTGTTAGAAGTCAAACAGATCCAAGAAGGAATTTTTTGCTAAAACACTGTAAGAGGTGAAAATTTTTTCGGCTCACCATGTATAAAATAAATGAATGGACTAGCTGATTACCACTCAACCAGTTTTGAACAAAATTTCATTCTTCCATATCTAAGGAGTAAAGGTGGACTTCTCTGCTAGATAATATAAATTCCTTTACAAATACACCTTTCTAATTTCTATATAATATGGTATAAATTATTTTTTGATCCAAAAAAAAACCAACAACAAAAAAACACTTTAGTGGAGGAAACTGTATTTACTTAGTGTCAAAGATTGAGCCACATGAGCTGGAAAATTTGAATATGCAGAATTGGAGGTTAAACTCTTAATTCAATGCAGATTATCCCAGATCTCCAGATTCAGCCAAACCTTTTATTATCCTGAGATTGGTTCACCACAGGAATCTCATTTTCTCTACTTATATCCTGGAAAGGCTTTCCTTTTCCCCAAAATACTCATAATAAGTGGTGACATTTAAAAAACTTTTTAATCTTCTTAATGGCAAAGACAAACATTTGATCTTCCACATAGGTTTAGGCTCAGAATCTATATTTTATAATTTCATTCATGGAGTGAAATTGAGTGACATGAACACTATTAAGATTGTCCTATCTTGGACCATAGGCTATTAGCTTTTTCATTTATTAACAAAATAGCAGGGTCAGTTTTTGTGTGTGCATGATCCAACAATGTAAAAGGCATAACTATTGTCCAGAGGTGCTTTAGTGCATAAGTAATTACCAATTACATAAGAGTAGAACTTCAGTTCTTGTGGATCAATATAGGCCCAAGGATTTCAGTCCAACTGTAACATTTTATAGCAGTTAGAAATCCCATCTACTTGTGCTTTTTGTGTGAGAAATCAAATGCATATGGGCCAAGGGATCACAGTGTTTAAATTCCCATGGGAGCGCTAAAATGATCAAAGGACGATTACAGTAAGTGTATGTGGCATTCTGGATTACTGACCATACTGACAGATGTTTTAATAAGAGTGTACAGTATATGTACTACTTCAGAATTAGTCTTTGCATGGAAATATTAGCCTTTCAGTTTCCTGGCTGCTGTAATTTTAAGTTCATTACACCTTCTGTATTAATATTAAGTGCTTATTCTAACAAAATTTGTAAGAAGAAAGGGAGATGAAAAAGAAGACAATCATCAAAAAGAGCAAAATAAAAAGAACTAGATACATGATTAATTTAAAAACCAGGGAGAAATAAAGTTCCCTGAGACTGCAACAAATATACAGATGCCAGTATCATCCTAAGTGACCTTCTGTGACCTCAGTGACTTCTCTATCCCTTTTCTGTTCAACACATATGTGGTAAATTCCATTTGTAATCCTAGCATTGTTTCTGCAACTGACATTGTAAGGAACATCTACTGTAATATTGCCAACAAAAACCATGTAAATCATCATGTAATTGGCCGAGGCTAACACCTGACAGGATGCCCTTGCAGAGCAGAAGGAGCTGGTTCTCCTACTAGCATCTGCTTTGTTGGCATCAGCTAAAGCACAAAGGGCTTCCTCACTTATGACCTGTTCTGCTTTGTGGGCCTCCTAATCATTGCAAAGAATGCAAAAGAAAGGTAAAGTCTGCAGTCATGCTTACAAAACAACAAAAAAACACAAAACAGAAAAAACAGAAAAAAATGTAGAAAACTGGGGCAGGGAAGGGGACAGCTTTGGTTTGGTTTTCCTACAGAAATCATTATAAATTAAGCCTCTGGTCCATCTTTTGTCCAATTATTGTCAGATGATTATGAAAAAGAACATAAATAAACACTGAAGGCATTAGTCAGAATGTGTTTTCTCATTTGAGGATTTCCTGCCCTCTAAGTCTTTTTTCTACATTTAGCCATTTTGTAAGTTCAGGACTTAGAAAAGTGAATACCATAAACTCTGATAATGTTTGTCCAGTCATGGAGATGGAAACTTGTACAGAGGTGGTTTCAGCTATCATATTCTTGGTCTTAAGATGTATAAATCATAGCAGCACATCAGACTGTACCTGTAAAGTGAGGACATGGCATATCTTTTCTTTAATAACTTCTGGATCATTACGTTGCTACTGGCAGGATCATGCTACTTGTAATTTGCACAATGACCTCTTAATTGAATCAAAACCTATTTCTATGTACTCAAAGCTTTCCCCCCCTTACTCCCCAAATTACTCTCAATGCCTTCCTCTACATTGCATTGTACTTAACCCTGAAAGCGATGGAGATATTTTGTTGTCTCTGGCTTTTTTGTTGTTATTGTTGTTGTGCTTGTTTTTTTGTTTGTTTTTCCTTGAAAGATAAATTTAGCAATAAAACTATTTAAAAAGTACTAACTCCACATTAACCTGGAACAGGGTTCCTGTATGTAGCCACAGTGGTTGTATTCAGGTGATTCTTCCCTTCATTAATTTCTGCATTTTCCAACAAAACCAGTTTGAGACTAATGAATGTAACCCTCATTCAAGTAAGAGAGAAAAAAATAGCAAATATCCAAATGAGTCAAAGCAATCTGTATCAGCTTCTACCATACTCAGCTCCTTCTGTGGGCATTACTGGTTGTGTTCCTCATTTTAGCTTTTAGGCTGTGTTGTGTTTGTAACATTCAGGAGAGGACAATGCAGAAAAGATAATGAATAAAAATTGTATAGACTCTGTTTTTCAGTTTAGGAAATTCCCTTATCATTAACATAATAGCACCTCTATTCTTTGCCTCCTACTTGGCATCAATGCCATTTATGTTAGTCACAGGCAGGGTGCTGCATCATAGTAGGTAACTATCATCTAAACACGGTGGACAGGTGGCTTTTTAAAACAGCATGCAGCAGGGAATTTAAGAGCTCTTTCTGAGGAAATCTGGAAATCTTCACTGTTGAGAGCAAACAATGCAGCAGTCGTGAATATCAACATTTCCAATTTGGAACCTGTCAAGAGCTGACTGGCTTTAAATGTAGGAAATGGACAAACTCTGAGGAAAGACAGCAAAACAATTCAAAACAACACAAAGCATAATGCAATGTCACCCATAAATGTTTACAGAAAATTGCATTTCCCTGTGCCTAAAGGTGATGTTTCTTACCTTCAGGACAGAGTGCTGTGAACAGTGTGCTCTTCACCAGCTCTGCAGGGAAGTAAGTAATTTCCAAGGAGATCTGACATAATTTGAAACTGCTTGTCTCCATCCTTGAGGAAGCTAGTCTGTCTTGTGGAAATGTGAAAGTACTTGAGGCAGCTGAGTCACTGATTGTAGCTGTGTCTCCAAGTGTCTTCTGGAAGGATGGAGGAGAGAGCACTCCCAGAGTGCTAGTGAGTGTGGCTAAAGGGGTTTGTCTGAGTTGCTCTCTTAGGCTCTTTACAATTCATCACTGGGGTGAATAGAAGCTTCTCTAGATGGCCTCTGACAGTGCATGATCTACGAATTTGGGCATCTGAGAAAGGTTCAAGCTCATATCAAGATGTTTGAAAACTCCTCCGCTTAGTGCCCTTTGTGTGCCTCCATCTTTTAGATCCCTCCCAAAACAACTTTGTGGGACTCTTAGGAAAATAATTGCTCTGGTGTTCTGAAGACAGCTTGAAAATAGATAAGTGTCAGGGAGTTGATTGTTTGTTCAGGCTTTTTTAGGATTATTTCCTCATAAAAACAGGTATGACTATCTGAAGGTGAATGACCAGAACCAGGACCTCAGCTTCTCAAAATGAAGCTGTTTATCTAAGTCCAAAGTCATTTACATCAATCCAAATTTGTGCATGTTTCTTCTAATTTCTTGCCAGTTTTTTCCAAGTGGATGTTTCAAAATACTAACTCGCAGTCACATTACACATTTAATTATATCAACTCCCCGTCAAAACCAGGGATTGCTTCAAATTGCCTACCTTTCAGTTTCCATCTACATAGTGAGTTTGCATGCTATTTCATAAATTAACTACAGTTTCTAACCTTCTGATTCATTTGCAAGGGTGAAAGGTGAATGTTCAATTACTTCCACCACAGTTAACATAAACATTGACCTGATCAACTGCAGTGCTCCCTCTGTGCCATAACATAGCCACAGATTTATCTTTCCTGCTCTGCTGTGCTCCAGGCACCTGATTAAAAAGCCCAGACCAATGTCTGCTTTTATATGCTTACTTTGATTTTCACTTTGGAGCACTTTACCAGGACTGCACTCATGCCTCCCTGCTGCTCCCTGATGCTTTGTGGCATTTATTGTCTGAGTTTTCCTCTCAGTGTGGCACCACAGTCTAACTGCATAATATTGCTTCTGCATGCAAGGATAATCCACATCCTTCTCATCACTGTACTGCACTAGGCATGATTTCTATAATATTGTGAATATATTAGGAAAAAAAGCAAACACAGAAGGCCCAGAGATTTTCAAGTTGCCTCAGAAGGCTAATAAAATTCACCATATGTTTTTTTCTATCTGCTATGAACCAGGCTTCACTTCTTAAATCCATGCAAGAAGCTGAAGGTTTAGTGTGATGATGTCATCTAGATCAGTGGCTTACTAGACTTACTGCTATTAATCATGGTTTACTATTGGTCTGTTCAAAGCCATATGGGGCATAACACTAGTACTAAAATGTTTATTGGGAGAAATGACTTTGCAGAAGTAAAGACTTATGAAACTTGCACATGACTTGGAAAAGGAGAAAAAAGGAAAAAAAAAAAAGATTAAACTACTCTGTATTGCTTAAAATGCAAGCCCTTTCAAATAAATGACAGAGTTTAACATTGATCTCATTATCCGTACAAAAATTTGAAGAATAGGAGAAGGTATTTCAATGTCTAAAAGTGATGGCATTTATTTAAAAATTGTTGTATGAGAATATTTATTTTCAAGCTTTACACGTTTTTTCACTCTGTGCAATTTCATGCTTTTTAATATTACCACCTAAATTCCATTATCTATCAATGTCGTCTTCAGTTTTGAAGAATTTGATATGACATTAATATCAGAATAGAAACTTCTAGGTCGATACAATTTCCTTTGCTGGAGCAAAGCCAGCTCTGTAAAATGTGATACAACAAAAATATAGAATAATTTTAAATATTTGGTTTTAGCAGTAGAAAGTATCTTTTCCTAAGGCCTGGAAGGAAAATTAAATAACATTGTTTCCTCTTCTAAATAGGGGAAGACTGTAACTGCATTCAACAGTTACATGAGTTAAGGGGAAAGAGTAAGATTATCTAGAAACAAAAAGAGACTAAAATAACTGTACCCAGTTAACCATCTCATTCTTAAAGAACTGTGGTAAACTGATAAACATTAGTAATGAATCAGATTTTTCTTCAGATACAGCAGTGATATTTTTGATTCATTATAAATCTTCAGACCTTCCTGTGAAATGGTCACCTTTCATATCTGACATGGAGAGCAAACTGGAGGTGACCTGTGTGTTTGGAGATGTTTTCAAAGACAGACAACATTTCCTTCACGTGTTTATATAAATCACACAATTTTAACATTCTAAAATTGGTTTCAAGTCCAGGTCCTTTTTAAATGATTTAGAAATCTTTGAAAATGCCTGTAAATACAACTAGTGTAGTTACTTTTTTTTTCATGATCACCTCACACTAGAGTTGAACAGAAATAGGAGTAACCAAACAGGTTCATTATTCTTTATATGACTATTTTTAACATTAAAACCCAAACACTTACTTGAGACTATGTCTTTATTGTATTAGGCACTCACTTCAAACTGATAAAATAACACAGTTTTAAAATTTGACTCTCTGTAGGAAAAAAAAAAAGAGGAAAAAAAAGGAAAAGAGGGAAGTTCTGCCCTTGAATTTTACTTGCCATTATCTAAATACCTGAAGTGATGATGTGTTATATGTGAGCTCTAGCTTAGTATGCAAAGGTAGGTAATAAGCATCTATTATCAGAAAATGAAATGAAATTAAAAGAGCAACTGATATGTTAGACTCCAGATTAATTCTTTGACAGAGTCTTAAATAATGAGTAACTGTCTTTCTTAGTTATACGCCATTATTCTACCAATTTCATGTTGGAATCTTTGGATACTGAGGGTGATCTAAGAAGTTTGTAATTATTGCACCAGTATAATGACCCAGCCTGGTCTTTATTAAGCATATCTAGGTAAAAAAAATGACTTGTATTTAAGTATTTCAGTAATCACTGTAGGATTCTCATGACAGAAGAAATTGATTTAAGTTTTATTTGTGGAATGTAGGGGCAAGTTCTTAGATAGCAGAGACTAGCAAGGGTTCCCTGAATACAGAACTCTGTTATATGTACCAACTAAGGAACACAATTTTTTGCCTGTAGAGATGAGAGGAGTCTTCTTTTGGTCCTATGTAGCAGACAAGTGTGAGAAGAGTCCTTGCCATAGCAACCGAATAATGACTACAGAGGCCTATGAAGTAGGCATTCCCCCCTCACTGCCCTCTCTTCTGCTCCCAAGAAACACTGTATTTGACAAAACTGAAAGATCTTGGATGAAATTCTGCTTTTGGACACAGCAGAGTCTTCACAATGCAACTGAAAATTTGGACTATTTCTGCCTGTTAAATGCATACTTCTTTTTTTTTACAAAAAAAAGAATTCATATTTTCATTTCCTACCATTTGCAACGTTTCCTTTAGCATGTACTAGTATCTTATGTCTAAGACAACTTTATTTAATTCTCCTTTTTTCTCCCTTCTTCTTTCCCGGTAGGGAAAAAACCAGTACATTTTAAGGGAAAGGAACTGATTATCATAGAAGGAAAACAGGAAAACTCAACCATCAGTCCTTCACCTGAGTAGTGAGGGAACAATGAATCTTTGCCCATACTTTCTAACACAAATGGTGCAGGCATTTTAGGTATTCAGATTATATAATAAAATTTTCCAGACATACCATCAGGTCTCTAGAGAGGATTTAAAATTAAAGTTTCATCAGTCAGTTTCAAAATTTTTCTTCTTAAAAGTAGCAACATGCTGCCTCACCTTGTCTATACGACCCTAAAAGCAGGCTGCACTGGCAGAAGATTAATGTTAATCTAGGTGCTCTCAAACTCAATGTACTCACAGCAAGGCAGAGGAACAAACTATGTCTGGAAGAGGAAAGAATATCTGTCATACCAAAGGAGCAGAAAAGGTCCTGGCAGGTGCCTTGAGAGCCTTACAGACTCTCCTGTCACTACATCTGTTGTGACGGGGTATCTGGGTGAAAAGACAATGGTGAAAATGCCAACTAATATTCATACCAAGCTGGGCCTGAGCTGTGAAGCTCTAAAGTTGCACAAGGGAGTACATGTTACTTAACGAACAGGAACAGACTGAAATTTACACTTCTCACCTATTGATCTCAGCAGAATAGATATAATTACTATTGTCTAGAAAGAAGCAGTGCTCTTCAAGTGGTCAAATCACTGAGTCTTCATCTCTAAAGTGCTCAGTTTTGTGGTAGTTGTTACATCTTATCAGCTGGACAGAAGAATAACATGGAACAGCCTTGTCTGATTACAATGGCTCTGTTAGGTGTGGCTCCATCATCATTTTAAAATGAAAGGTGTCAAGTGAATCAAAACAAGTTGTTTTGATCTCCCAGCTTAGGTCTCTCATGTTTTTCCTATTTGCTGAATAAAAGAAATGCAAACATCTCATACTTATATTGTGTATGAATTGGAGTAAGTGTTAAATATCCACACAATTACAGGGTGTTGTTTAGATAGAATCTTGTGCTATTCTGGGGCAGTGAATGATACTTGAAAAAAAATAAGGGAAAAGAAAGAAAAAAGGGAAGGGAGGGCATTGAGTACAGTAAGAATAAGATACTATTCATTCCCTCCCTGTCACTAATGGGGAATTTTTACTGAATGGAAGAAAAATGCAAATGAAAGAAAATGTGGGTTTCTCTTTGTTGTTTGTTTCCTTGGGGCTTTTGGTTGGTTGGTTTTTCAAACAAGAGCTATTTTAGTAGTATTAGATTTGTTTGCTTTCTTTTCTCTCCCTATGAATATAAAGATATTGTGACATAGCATACAACCCACAGCATCACAAGCCTAATATCTGTTCAAGGGATCATAAATGGATTTCATACCTCCTTAATACACAAACGTTTTTCTGGGTATTAATAAGTAATGCAAAGTATTTTGACTTTTAAAAGGCAAACTTTTAATATCAATTGAAAATGTCAAAAACCCTCATCTTCACATCTTACAAAATAAGTTTTTTCTGACCATCTTTGTTTAAATGGATATTTTCAGTATTGTTTTGTGGATATTTACAGTATTATACATTTCCATATTTATGAGCTGGCAACAAAAGTTGAGATATTAAAGTGGAGATTAAATTCTTTGAAAATTTTTACTGAACTTGCTAACAACAATGGGAAATTTTCATTTTATGTCCCTAACAGAATTGTCACATCTGGGAACATATATTGCTCTCAGATATTGATCAGTTACTAAAAATCTGTGCATATTTAATTTCTAATTAATGATTGGATAATAAGGATCTATGGCACAGGTTTTTTGGTCTTGTTTTCCTTTGTTGTTGTTTTTGGGGTTTTTTTGTTTGTTTGCTTTTTGGTTTTTTTGTGTTTTTGTTTGTTTGTTTCTTTTGTTTGTTTTTGGTTTGGTTTGGTTTGTTTGGTTGGGTTTTTTTTTTTTTTTTTTTTGTTTTTTATGTAGCATGGTTGGAAGTATGGTTTTATTTCACAGCAAGCAAAATTTACTGATTTTTTGGCATTTCATGCAAGAAGCAAGTCTCAAAATCCCAGTCCTACCAATAAGGACTAAAACGATGCCAAATGTATTGCTGAAACCTAGAAATGTCTCAGAAGCTAGTGTATGATTGAAGGCTGAAAACTAATCATAAGAGGGATATGATAGTTGCTGATTTATATACTTATGAAGATGTTACTTTAAGTTTGGAATCAATCATCTGGAAAATTACTCCTTTTTCTTTTCCACATATATTTTTCTTTATGAATATAAGTTTATTTGATAAGAAGAAAAAATCTATGACAAAGTTTTTATGATTGGTGTTATTACAATTTCAAGAAATACCTTATCTGTCAGTAGTGGAAGATGGGTTATCCATGATCTCTAATAACTATACAGAGACAATATCTTATGAAATTTGCACTGCTTTTGAGAAAGAATCTAAATCTCACAAATTATTTGGCACAGATTCTGCATTAGGGGAAATCCCAATACTCATTGCAAGAATAGTAAATTTGGAGTGGAGTCACCTTTGCATGTTTGGCAACTGAGTAAAAGAGCTCAAGACAGGCTGTTTCTAGTGGAGTAACAGACTTCTTAGTCTGACACACAACCTGTTAAGATGTGATTTGTAGTTTTACTAAGCAATTAAGAAAACTGTATTAATAGTACCAATTAACTGATATGATCCCCATGATATTTCATAGCAGATCAACAACCAATGCAGTGCTCCCTTAGCCAATCTGTAGAGTCAAGCCTATTGCCTGGGGTCTCCTCAAAAACTAATCCTGTGCATCCATGCATCTGCAGCAGGTTGTCACTACACTGCTCTCGTTATACCCTGCTTTATTGCTTCAATCTACTAAAAATCTCCTTTGTAAGCCACAAGCATGCCTGCTCCACTTAGCTCATATTAACACAGACATGATGATTTTCATGTGACCATAACATAAAAAAATTACCCAAATCTTGTGACAAGTTACTGTATCAATGCACCTCCATCCCCAGATTTTGAATGGTTTTATGGATATTTTTTCTCCAGCTAAGGAAAATTACTTCTGAGTCTCAGAATACATCAGCCCTTCAGGAAAGCCAGCATAAAACCTTAGAATCTTGAGGAAACAGCGTGAGGATTCAAAGCCAGCAACTGTAACTTCAGGAATGACGGAATATCGGAGGCAGTAGACAAACTGTAACAACAACAAAAAACAACCAAAAAATTGAAAATAGTTTCTCCTCCTAGGGAGTGGAATAATGTTTGCAGAACTAACTAGCTGTAAACTTCCCTAAAGTGCAGCAAGAGAGCAGCATGGTACCTGCAGCCTTTGAAAGAGCTGAGCAGCAGGGTGTAACACCAAACTCTGCTGCTGTTAGCAGTCATGATGCAACCAGAAGAGCCAGAATAAGCTAGTAACAGCAAACTCAAAAAGACAGAGACACAACTATATGAATCATGAACAACAATACTTCAAAGCTCCGCTTTGAAGTACGTTTGAGCATTTGTATGGGAGATTTCATAGGAGAGATTACTGCCGTTGAGAAAAAAAAGAATTGTAGCTGTTAATATATAAAAGAGTGATTTTAATTTAGAAGGTTAGAGCTATGCATTGGCTGACACATAAAAAAATGACATGTTATTTGACAGTAATATCTCTACAATATTTCTTCACCTTTCTTCTAGATATAGGAGGGATAAGTAATACTTTTCACATTTTACATATGATATTACCATAGAGCACTGAACCTGATCTTAGAGCAGCATGACATAAAGATTTAAAATGCTTCAGCAGATTTTGTCAGCCTAAAAGGACAGGCTGAGAACCTAAGGAGTAAAGGAAACAGAACAGAATTGCTCTAAGTACAGCAAGAACTAGATCACATTTTGTAGAAACAGGATTTGAAAGTTATTATAATGTCACTGACATTTTCTTTACACTGTCTTTTCTTTAAACTGTCTATTTTCATAACTGAGCAACAGGCATTTGCTCTAGGCTAAACTAGTGGAAGAGGTCTCAGTCTCAGAGAAACTTGTTTTGGTGTATGGGTATATGTGTGCAAAATAAGAGAAAGGAAAGAAAGGATTTCCAAGAATACAAAGAGATCTGGGAAATTTCTTTATAAGGTACATATTTATCTTAATTCAACGATCACACTTATCATCTAAAGAAGTATACTGAGTGTTTTTCTATACTCATTGTCACGGGTTTAGTTTATTTATGTTATAGTGACTAAGGGGTTCAGATAAGATGGGTTTTGTGACAAGAAATAGCAATGCTATATTTAAGGTATGCCTGCATCTGTAGCTTTCTGTTATTTTGATTTCTGGACTCAAAGTTTTTGCTTTGTGTTGCAGGTCCTCCTAAAAACATACATGGATATTACTTTATTTTATCTATAAACTTGCCTAACTTGCTAGTCTTTCTCAGATCAAAACAAATGAAGTGTGTGTCCCAGATGTCCATAAACTGCAAAATCAATTCAGATTATTGGCTGCTGTCCCTAGCTATCACTAGCACAAGTAAGATATAAACCTTGCAAGGTATTTTGTGTTTTCTCATTTTTACTGTCCAAATGAAGTGGCTGAAATTCAGATTTCACTTAAGTCAGTAACATTATCAAGCAATTGGCAGATTTGTCCAGTCACTGTGATTTTTGATTGGCTTCATCAGCCTGACTGACCTGCAGATGCACAGTAAGTCCTGTTTAGTGATGTGCACTAGACATATCATGTGCTTGTAGGGTCAAACACATTTGTGCCAGAACTGTCCAAAAAGTCACATTGTCTGCATTTTTGGTATTGCAGAAGGAGCTTCTGAGCCAATAATTGTCTGCATAAATGACTAAGCAAACAAAAAAGGTCCAGGAAAAAAATAGTTAAAGTTATGTTATTAATAACTTACATTTCCATACCAATGGGAATAAGTGTCTTCATCCTCTAATCTCTTACATCAATTTTGGCTGCTATACTTGTTCAGATGGAAGTAAAACCTGCTTTGCAAGATAATGCAAATCAATTATTATAGATAGAAATATTATGAATAAGCTAAAGTAATGGAATCATTTGGATTGGTATTAAAATCGAATAAAGAGAGAAGACTAAGAGTACAGCCAGTGGCACAACAACAACAACATACTATACCATTTTTTGCAGGACTAGTACTTCCCTGAGTAGATCATCAGTGTCTTACCCTGAATACTTTTTGAACCTGCACAGAATATTCACTAAATCATCACTTTTAAAGGATCTTATTATAACAAAACCTATGTATACCTAAGAGAGAAGAGGAAGTTTTACACATGGTGACTAATTCTGTGTAATTTCATGTGAAACAGTTTTTGGCAATGAAATTTGCCAGCAGACTAAGTGCATTCAAAACCCTAGCAATGTTTTGGGGGGCACAGGAGGAGGGAAATATTTCCAATTTGTTTATATTTTTTCTGGATATTGGGAAGAATATGGAGAAAGGATTAAACGATGAGTTTACAGAAGTCTTTTATAACCATTCAGTTTAAATAATTTTCAAAGAAGGCGACAGAGTTGCAGAACCAAAGTACTATCCTTGACCTTGGACACTTAAAAAAGTCACACAGATAAGGCAGAACTAGTGCAGAACCAAAAATAAAACTATTTGGCCAATAATAATTTTATTTCTAAATGGATAAATTTCAGTCGTGATCTGTATGTAATCATGGCTGTGGATATCATCATTTCTGTAAAGAAGGCTCTAACATGTTTTTGTCCTGCTTTGAACTGAGATGGGTAAGGAGGAAGGAAGTCTAGACCAGTCGGCTCTGAAAATCTTCACTGTCTCTCTCACCAGCACTTAGTGTTTGTCTCTCATGGCAATGGGAGTCAGAGTTTCAGGTTTGTCAGGTTGCACCAATTATTTTTTTTTCCTTCTCTGTCTCTCCCTTGGCTATCTGATCAAAGTACTCCTACCAGCTGCAGTTCTGACAGAAGCTGAAACAGTGGCCTGACCTGTGAAGTGAGAGAGGCTTTTTCTCTCAGGTTTGTGGAGCCCAAGTCATCCTATTGTTATTAACAGCTGTAACAGAATTACCTCACACAGATCAGCTGCATTTTGGGCAGGAGAGGACAGCATTGTGTGGGCTGACTGCAGTTCTACAGTACAGGAGAGACAAGAGAAGACAGAAAGACTGGCAGGCAGTAAAGGAAGAAAGACAAGAAAGAAAAGAAGACAAGGGATAGAGAGGAAGAAGGTGGCAAGAGACAAGTGGGAAAAGAGTGAGAATTCAGCAAAAGGAAAGATAAAAGGAAGGAACTCGAGAAGGGAAAAAGGAGGAAAACATAGAAAAACAAAACATACTTACACTTACAGAATAAGTCCCCTCTTCTCCCCCCTGATAATTTTGTGATTTTTTTCATGGGGGGAGTGGAGAGGAGGACTGTCCTTCCCTCCTTTTTGGTCTCTTGAATCTAATTTTCTATATTTTTTCAATTTATCTCCTACATGAACTCCTTTTCCATGTATGCACAAGTTCTGAATCACAAAGTAAGAGCTCTTCCTCAAAGTGACATCAGAAGCAGACAGCTGAATCCAACCTTGGATGGATAAAGAATTTTACACAGAAAATCTTGTCCTATTTTGGTCAAAGTGTAAATATAGCTGTTTTTTTCCATTTGAATTATCTCTCAGAATATGTACTACAGAAGACTGTATAACATGTACCTGTGACAAAAGCAGCATGTATTAGCTCTGTACTGTACTCTTCAGGTGGATGATATGAGGTAGTCACAATGAAAGCATGTGGAAAGTATTAGCTTAATGCAATATCCCATAGTAGGTGCACTTATCATGCAAGGCAGAATACTACCAGCCATTTAATCAATATTTTTGCAGCAACAATATTTTTTTCCATTACATAGAAATTTGGAGTGAGAAAGAACTGGCTTTGATGACTTTGCTAAAATGTTTTAAATTCTGGTGGAATCCTACAGGCAGCCTTGATTGCAGCTTTTTGGATGTAAAGGTTTAGATACAGGGAATGAAACCACTGCATTAAAGTCACACTAAACATCTCTAATCAGCCACAGCTTGTAATTAGGCAAAAAACCTAATTTCATAAGTATCTTTGTACTGTTTCTCTCCATTGGCCTGTAAGCCTCAGTGGAAATTTTTGTATTTATTGGGTAGTAAATCAACATTAACATGCTTCAAGCAACAACATGTTTTCTAATTCACTATTACAATTTCAAGGTAACTGCCTTTCAGGTAATACAGTTCTGGGCTACTCTCCTATGGCAGTAGTACTGACTTGCAACCTGAATGCTAAAAGAAAAGCAGCTCCCTGACAGGCATAAAGGTCTATTTTCTTTTCTTTTCTTCTCTTTTTTTTTTTTTTTTCCTTAATTTTTCCTACCAGTTAGAAGTAACCGTGAGATTCTGTGCTTCAAAAGTGAATGGTGGGTGTTTTGTCAACAGCCAAAATATATAAAATATAAGGAATAATTGATGACTAAGTGATGATGACAGTTCTAAAACCCTTTAAGATAAGCTATCAGGAAGGATACTAATATATTTGAGGCAGTTCAGAGAAGAGCTGTGCGCATGATTAAAGGATTGGAGGACATATCTTGTAATGAAAGAGTCCAGAAGGTCTATTTATTTAGTTTATGACAAAGGACATCAAAGGGTAACTTGATCACAGTCTCTGAGAAGGTATGATAAGAACTACTTTTTGAAATGGACTTTTCAGTTTAGCAACCAACAAAAACCAGTGAATGGAACCCAACAAGTTGAAACTAATTATGAAACAGGTTTTGCTTTGATGCATTTTGGTAGAAAGAACTCAGGAAAGAGAGCTAAATACCTTCATTTCTACAGTAAAGAAGCTCAAGCTTCTTTACTTTACAATAAGGTGGAATGAGATAATAATGAATGTGGTTAAATGTTGGAACAAAATAGTGGATCCTTTATCCTGGGACAGAAGCCCTATGATTTTAGAGTATAAACATTATTTCAAACCAAAATATTTCATGGAGACCATTACAGTTTGAAGTACAGTGAAATTCAGATTAGTCAACTGCAGCACTCTTTTGCATTACTGTGAAGCTGTGAATTTAACTGTGTGATCTTGTTATCCCTTCTCCTTATTTCAAACTCTTTGCTAAGAGGACTGTACTTTTTGTTCTCTTGCATCAGATTAGCTCCTGAGCATGACAACAGTGAGCTTGTAAACATCCGATTTAACTGGGCTTGACTCGTCAGTGAAGGACTGGGTAAATCTTTAAGAGAGGAATAATATTTTCCTAAGTTTCTGCTACATCTGCTTCACAGAACTATATGTCCTCAGTGGGCCACTTTGATTCTGCCACAGCATAAACTGATGAAGAATAACAGGTATTTGAAAAAATGGAAAGATTTTACTGGACACTTTAAAACTGACTTTTGCCTTTCGAATTACCTTTATCGTACGTCTGAAATTTGAAATTAATTAACAGCTTTCTGTCAAAATAAAAGGAGAAAGGCTTAAAAAATGTTATTACATAGATATTCCATTGTTAGTTTTGTTAAAAATAACAGTGTTAGTATCAATCAGTGTTTCAAATGACCATTTAAGAATCAATTGATAAGCAACATTAAGAAAATGGAAATAGGGAAGTGGAGAAAGGCTGAACTAGTGATATTTTTATATGTTTTTCTCAGTAAAAAAATCCTGACGCAACATCCTAGGAAACTAGTAAGAAAAAAAAAGGTACAATTGGGGAAAAGCTTTAACGCCTAAAGCAATATGTTTGTGTCATAATTTAGATGGCTCTATTAGTAATTGAAAACAAAAAGTTACAAATTTTTAATTTATTTTAGTTCAAGGCCACAGGGAAAATCAACCATCATCAGTCCTTTTCAAAGCTGGACGGAGGAACAAAACAAACCAATCAAATAGAAACTATTTTTTTCTTATCAGACATAAGAATCAGAAGTAGACTTAGAGATGTGGTAAAACTGAAATAACAGAAATGAAAAAAAGGGAGCAACCCTAAAAGAAAAAAAAATAATCAATAAAGATGGGAAATATTGAAACAGACAATGAGAAATACATAACAATACTACAAATGATTTATGACTGTAGCAGAGAACTGTTTTGACCATCAAAGAAACGTTTCTCTCTGTAATTCATGCCTTTTCTCTAAAGGGATGCCTTTCGTACAAATGTATGCCTTAAAGATATCCATGTAATGCTTATTAGTTACACTATTTCCCCCCCTCAGAAATATATTTCCAATAAGTATTATTCATGATCTTTGTACCACTCACAACTCTCTTACCAGGTATAAAAACGTGTCCCCATTTTAAAGATCTATTGACCTCACATACCAGTCCTACTTTTCACAAATTCTAAAAGATAAAAAAGAGTGATGATCTGATTGTGAAACAGCTACAAGACAAACATGGAGACATTTTTAAAGGCTTCTTTCTCCTTGGTGGAGAAGACAAACATCTAACAGCCATTTCTTAGTGTGGGCTTTCTTTAGTGCTGTATCTTGAAGGTGTTGAAGCACCAGGAATGTGATTTGCCGTGTAGTGTGGTGACTAATCCAAAAATGCTTTTTTGAGGAGAGAAGATTTCATTGTATGCCAAAGATAAAGAGTGTCTAGGAAAGTAAAAGGAAACCTTAGGAAAATCTCAGCTTTGTCAAGAGTGGAATAATGCAGATCTTGAAGATGGAGGAGTGAGTGAAAGTTTGATAACAGAGTTTTCATTTCTAGTTCAGAACCAGCTCTGATTTGTGCTAGATTGAATAGGTGTCAATGCAGACCTGACCTGGTTTGACTGAAAACATCACTCTCAACCTCACAATAACCATCTGACCTTCACTAGCTCTAGGATTTTCCAGAAGTGTATGTATTTTGAGTAACAGGGATAAGTATCAGAAATATGTGCTACATTAATGCTAGACATCTTGTTTTCAGTTTTGGGTTTTTTTTCTGAGGAGAGGAATTTCTCATTGAACATTGGGTATATTGTGCAAATTTCTCATTGGGCATATACACCCTTAACTTAGTCTCACATTTTGGCATTATGCAAGGGATTAACTTTTTTTTGTAATGACGATGCATTTTAAAAAACGTACTGTGACTTTTCACTCCATAACCATTATTTTTCTCAATGTATGAATAATTTAGAAACAGGAAAAAAACCAAAGCATCAAACCAATTTCACATTTTCTAACCCTTTACTCTAGCAAAGAAAATCTCTCTTTGAGTGAAAAGTATATAATGACAAGAAAGCAATTAATAGGAGATATTAATTTCGATCTTATTCAAAGATTAAAAGTTTATTGTTAAGCTGAAATTCCAAAGAATACACTGAAGAGGATCAATGCTTTTCCATCTTTTTGCTTACCTTGTTTCAAACTTTTTACTCCTGTTATGTTAGCTTACATATAGAGATGGCTTGGAAAAAAGTTATGCATTACTGGAGAGAATTTGATTGTCCATGCTCCATATTTCTTACTGCTATAAAAGATGATGCATTGTATCTTAAATCCAAGTATCTTGTACCTCTTTGTGTTATAAACTACTTTAAACACTTATTTTCATATACAGAAAAGTTGTCTGTTTCCATTATATTGAAAATATAGTACATATAAACAGTAGACTACTGTTTTTAAAGAATCCTTGATCTCTCAGCAACGAAGTAATGAGTCCCACAACAATAGTGGTAACCTCTGTTAGGAACGTGGATCTGTCATCATGTCCAAACTATTTTACGTGGAGTTTCTATACACTAGTTGAACCGAAGAGCTGTGTCTTGGCTTGGAAAATGAAATTTTGTGCAATAGAAAGATTACAGATTATTCTTTGCTTCTTTTAACAGTCATCTCCAAGTCACATAGCCGACAGCTACCCAGTAAGCTACAAAACATGAATCAGCATGTCTTATCTCCTACTAGAACTAAGAAGTGTAGTGCTAGTACCTGTTCTCCTACCATTTAGTAGACTATACTAATGCCCATATATACCCTACCGTAAATATTCACTGAGGTGATTGGCCTCTCTTCTGAAGAATTCTGGGGACATGCATGACAAACCACATGCTCAAACTAATGCAAGACATTACTACTACCCAGATTTTGTATGAGAAAGTGTGGATTTTGTATATGCAGAACTTTGATACACACTGATTCTTGGAAAGTTAAGTTCTTAAGGGAGTAGTTTATATACCCAAAACTACTTAGTATAAAGGTTATAAGAAAGGGTACTGTCTTGTACTTGGAATTGGTACGAAGACAGAATAATTAAATATTCTTAAACCAAAATATTTTCATGATAAGGACTCCTAAAACAAATATTTCACTGACATCTGCTGAACAGATGATAATATAAATGGTCAGCTTGTGCTTTCCATTACTGGGAGTCTTTCTATAGAGTGAGCTGCAAAGAAGCTTTTCCTTGACTTCCAAAACATGAGAAAGATGAGGAATATGAAGGCTGAAAGAAAACTCTGTTTATTAGGGTTTGTAGTTTGGATTCTGCTGTAGATTAATCAAGATGTAAGCTTCTTGTGCTTGTTAATGCACAGTGTATAAGTTTCCTTGTTCTAACATTAGTATTAGATGCATTTAAGATGGGTTGAAAAGTATCCCTGTTTGTTAAAAAAAAAGGCAAAACTAAAGGAATAAGAGCATTCTGGAGAAAAGATGCATAGAAAAACAAGAACAACTTATTTACACTGACTCTTTGGTTCTTCACCTGAATGTGTGCAGGAGATATTAATTTCAAAATTGGGTACTTCTACCTGTGTAGCTAAGTCAATATAAGCCATTCTCTTACAAGTGTAATAATACTGAGGAATGATTAAGTCACATAATCACGTAATTAATAAAAATCTAAGGAAATGGCTAAATAATTTGTGCTACATGGATGTACAAAACACTGCTTTAAAAACTCACAGCAATCAAAGAGAATATCAAGGAGAAATAACCTAGAGAAGGAAAAAATTGCTTTCATGAATTGGGCTATATTGAAATTCTTTTTATTTTTCTCTCAGCAAGAGAAGAGATAGGACATTAAGATAATAATATTTTTATCTTTAGAAAAAAGAAAAATTAGAATCTATTCCTTGAGGAGGATATTTTACATTAAACCCTACTGGTTTCTTTGGATAATTTTCAGTATAAAACCTTTCAAATTTAGCTAAAGGAGGAAAATGAAAAAATTCAATATTGGGGAACAAATGATGTGCATCTCAGTATTTCCATCTGTTCACAAAAGGTTCTTGACTGGGTTTACCTACTCTTGTCAAATGACATATTAAGTAATTATATATGTCATATGTAGCCTGTTCGTTCATTTAAAGTTCCATGTGGAGACCAGTCAAATTCAGCATGCACAACTGCTTCTCAGCTATGTTATAAATCACATTTATTTAATTGCAAAAAGCATGACATAATAAACAGCCCATGATGTAAAATCTTGAACCTGTCTCATCAAAGTGAAAAGAATATTTCAGATATACTGTGATAGCTTCAGGCCTTTTCGTATTGATAATAATGACCTGCAATTAGCATGACACAGAAGAAATGCTCACAGTGATGGAGGCTATTGTAGATCAACTTATTCTAGCTCATATAACTCTGCATTAAAGTAAAACCTAAAATATAACAAATAAGAAGCATGGATGATTTTTGTCTTATTAGTGAGCTTTCTCACTTGGTCTGTCGTTGAAACAACCTCTTACAAGAACTGTTTTTACTCCATTGCTTTCATGACCAAATATTTTGTTTATTAATTCTACCTACCTATGAACATAAATATGTATAAATGTTTATACATATCCATATTCAATACTGAATAAATATACATGCACAAAGTATATGTATATACACATATATTTGCAAATACAGGGAGAAAGATGAAGGCTTCCTAATGCAGCTATGCAATTACCCTGTATGTACATGAATGAAAGATGTTCTTCTGTTAAGAGATTAGCATGAATATTTAAATAACCACAAGAAGGTAGCAGCTTTTTGTAAGATCAATGAGTCCAATGAACCTCTAAAATTTTAAGTAGGACTATAATTATGTGTATTCCTGTAGCTTTACATGCCAATACATGATTGTGTGCATACATATGTTCAAAATACATGGCATATTTTAAAGAGAATACTAGTGTGCCACCTAAAGTGGGGCTGCAGAGAAAATTGATTTCATTGTTCCTGCTTCAGACTCCAGGCCCTATTTGAAGCAGGTGTGCAAATAAGGATTTAAATAAAGGTAATTTAAAACTGAACTCAGAAAAGAGCTAATTTGTAAGATGGTGAAGTTCTCTGTCAGTTCTTATTTTACATCATCCCATTCTATTATTTTGTAATTATGTTGCATCATGTTGTTATGCTATTTGTTCAAATTACCCTTAAATTACAATCAAATATTATAACTGGCACTTAGTACACTGCATGATGTATTTAATTGCCATTGTGTCAAACAAAATGATGTTGAATGAGTACTGTATTGAATATTTGTAGAAATTATTTTTAGAATTTAATTTCCTGTTCTAGAGTTGAGGTTTTTTATTTTTTTTTCTTCAGTTTGGAAAAGTAATTAGTACAGACTATAAACTAGAAGCATAAATAACCTGTGTCTAAAAATATAAGATTTTTGAATCACAAAAAGAAAAATTTCTAGAAAACTCAAGTCTAGTAATTCAAGTGTTTCAGGCAGGAATTTATGGTTATTACAGTTCTGAGTACCTGATTTTCATGAAATTTTCACAGTGTGTATAGCCACCACATACAGGCATCTCCCTGAAGCAGAGTTGGGGTAAATGTGGGTAAGGGGAACTATAGTTCCAATCTTGATTGTTTTTCATTAGAATTATGTTCTAAGCAACGTATCTCTCCAAAAGACTCTGCTGTACAAATATGCAAGAAGTTTTATAAAAGAATTATTTTCAGTGTTTATTTTGTTATTCTATTAGTCTGAAAAGATAAAAAAGATCCTCTTTTTTTCTTCCACATAACACAACCTATAGGTTAACATGCAGGGTAAGATGATGTGATTCTGCAGAAGTCAGCATTTCATGGATTTGTATCAATTGTAGATTACTGCCTCTTCTTTACTTGTCAGCAGCAAATGCTTGCCTAATTTACTTTGGTACAGCCTGCACTTTTATCTTACCTCTACTAGCTTTTTTTCTTTCTCATTCTTTTCATCCAGAACATTTTTGTTACCCTTATCTTTTCAATTTATTTCAAATAGTCAAAATACAACTGTGGTGTATTTTCTCTTTAAAATAGACATTTTATCATTCGTCTTGGAAGTTCTGTATTCTGTAAGTGGATTTTGAGTAAATGCAAATTCTCCAGCTGTGTTAATTTCTTGGTAGTAGTTGTCAGCTAACATAATGTCTGATTGCTTTCTATATAAAGATAAAATTATGGTTTGTAAAATGTACAAATATATTTGCTATGCTTTTTGTCTATCAGTTGAGTTTTCACTAAAATTTTGGGAAAATAAGATCCTTCTACATGAAGACTTTTTTCATAAAATACATTCAAGCATATAAATAAACAAACAAAAAAAGCTTAAATAATAGAAGATTGCTCATATTCTGTAACAGTATAAATCAAGAGAGTAAAATAAAAGTGAAAATGAAGGTTATAACCATGACTTACTGCTTCTGTCACATTAGACACATCATCAGGAATAAAAAATGGTTCAATTTTCTTCCCAGACTTATTTTGTTTATTTATTCCATAGCTCATCTAAAATCTTCTAGGCATAGTTCAATTTCATAGTCCTACAATGAAAACCTTGTGAAGACTCTTTATTTGTCTGACTTCTTGATCTTATTTTTGTGTTATTTTTGTAATATTTTGCTTTCCAGTCCTCTGTGTCACTCCCCTGTCTTTTTTACATTCCTAGGTAGTTTCACTCTGAACTAGCCGCAGCCACTCTCATTACTGGCTTACAAAGTGATTCTTCAGACTCGATGATAAGAACATCAGCAGCATACCTGATATTACAGCATTTGCTTCCTCTAATTTGAATTCCTCCATTGTAACCCTCAAGATAAATGCGCATTATCATTTCAGTATAAAGCCTGAACAGATGCAGTGGCATAATGCAGACCTGCTGAACTCCTTCCTAGATGTTAAACCTCTTTGTTGTTGGAGCTGCTGCTTCCTGCTCATATTAAATTTGGGATAGTGAATAACCACATTTAAAAAATGTTAATTAAATAAACTTTTGTTTAGAAATTAAGT
This sequence comes from Lanius collurio, assembly GCA_020086605.1. NCBI lineage: Eukaryota > Metazoa > Chordata > Aves > Passeriformes > Laniidae > Lanius > Lanius collurio. Next base: position 968,923 of record JACBWW010000044.1, on the reverse strand, counting down.
GGCAAAGTATAGAGGATACTTCATACAGCACGCAGTTGTTTCATTGTTGCATCCTTTTCCATTTTCTTAGTACCAATTAAATCTGGAATCTGACTTTTATTCTTTTTATGTGAATTTATCAAGTATAAATATTTAATGGAATTAAGGAATTAAGGAGGTGTATTTCACAGGGCCTCCCACTTAGACCTGTAACTTATCTCCACTTCTCATTCACGGAATTCTCAGTTATGTCTCTAAAGGTTTTAGTGACACAAGATATTAGTGCTATCAGCAATGGATTTTTGGAGGTAAAGGCTAACAAAGAAAAGGAAAATATTACGTTATGCAAAGACATGGTCGCAGCAGTTGTCCAAGACAGAGTGTACTGTCATCTTCCTGATGTGACTGGTCCTCCAAGTAAAATTTGAAAACATGATATAGCAGAGAGATTCCTTCTCAGCCTATATCTTGACAGCAACGCACCCTACCCTTCAGAAACTATGACATCAGAATAAGCATTTTCATTATCCTTGTTACAGAGTTTTCTTTCCTTAAATCCACTGTTGTCCAGCCAAAATTAGAAATTTGGAATCAGTAAGTATCAGTGTAGTTGGTCCAGTCAGGCCACTTTGGAGGAAAGAGACGAAATGTGGAAGTTCATTACCAGAAAGTTCTCTTCTGTTTTGGTACCTATCTCTGCTGTCACACAGAACCAGCATTTTGTTTTTTTCTGGAGCTTCTTCAAAATAGTTATAAGAAATATATAAAATCTCATTTTGGAAATGTTAAATGAATTCATTGTCTATTTTGGAAAGATTTTTGAGTGTCTAATTGACCTTAATACTGAGAAACAGTATTTAATTTTGAAACTTTAGAGAATATTTGTCTAGCTTCCCTTTCAGAAATATAATAACATAATTTTGTAGTTGTAATAAGAAGGTCTTGAAAAGCACAGAAGTTTTAATTTTGTTTTTTCAAGTGTACATACTTAGAGGGGAATATTAATGAGGCTTTCCTTTTATAGCTCACATAGATCAGAGTTTTTAAAATGCATTATTTTTCTAATACATGGATCTGTTCCATTATCTTTTCACTATACTTTCTGTGATTACCATAAACCTGAGGAGAGAACCCTGGGTAAGTAGTATCTCACCATTTTAAGAGGCCAGGCAATTTCTCTTTAATCAAATAATGGTTCTTATATTACCAAAACTGTGTTGCTCTTTATCATCAGATAATTGTAGAAAGCATTAAATAACATTTAGTAGTCCATCAAATTTTCAGGTTAAAGAAAGGATGCTGTTGCACAAGCTATTTTCATTCTTCACAATCCCTGAAAGGCAAGTTGAAAAAATTTCTTTACATTTAACTGATATAAAAAAACCTCTGACCGAAAATTCACCTCTGTTGCTAGAAAATGATCAGATTACATTGTTGAAAGATTTCTAAATATCTCTGAATTAACTTTCTAGGAAGTCTACAAATTTCTTATAAGGCCAGCTTTTAAAATCATAATCGCATGCCAAGTGCAACAAAGAATTGCAAGTAACAATATTACTTATATTTGCATCATTTGCATCTAGTCAAGAGAAGGACAACCAACCTGTTTTACAAGACTTTTGTTCCTGGAAACCATGCTGTTGTCATTTTACCTTTAGAAGTTGTAAAATTTTTTTAGTCATGAAGTCACTTTTCCATTATTTTGTGTCTGATCAGGCTGAAGGACTTACAATCCCCTGAGGAGAGAGCTTTAAGACGTTGAAACAAAATTTCTAATACACTTCTCTTTTAGAATAAGTTATTGACTATTTTTGATTATTTTATTGTACAGAGAATTTATCTGGGAATTGAGTATGATTGATAATTTTTACAGTCTGTCTGGCTGACTTGGTTTGCTATGTGTGTTCTATCCCTCTGGCTTGGCTTCACTAAACTTTCACCAGGGCTTCTTTCCCTTTGTGCCTCACCCTCACATCATTTAAATTTATCTTGTTGATCTAGGAAAGCTGATGTAAGATTTTTGGACTTCAGCAAAGCTTTTGACATTGTCTCTGCCGATGTCCTTCCGGACAAAATGTCCAGCCCACTGCTGGATAAACGTACAATGTGATGGGTGAGCACTGGCTCACAGGTTGGGCACAAAGAGTTACAGTGAATCCGGCTGGTGACCTGTTAGTACTTGGGTTACACAAGGGTCCATCCTCAGTCCAGCTGTCTTCAACATCTTCACAAATTACTTGGATGCACAATTTGAAGATATACTATGTAAGTTTGATGATGACACCAAATTGGGAGGTGCTGTCAACTCCCTCAAGCTCAGCAAGGCCCTGCAGAGGGACCTCATCACAGTCTGCAACCTCCTTGTGAGCTGAGGAGGCAGCTACAAACCTCTTCCCTCTTGTGCCCAGTGACTGCTGAATAAATGGCCTGAAGTTGTGTAGGAGAGGTTCAGGTCAGATAATAGGAAAAGGTTCTTCACCCACAGGGTGGCTGGGCACTTGATCAGTCTCCTCAGAGGAGTCAGCACCAGCCTGACAGAGTTCGAGGTGTGTTTGGACAATGCTCTCAGTCACATGATAGGACTCTTGGGGACAGTGCTATGCAGGGCCAGGGGTCAGACTTGATGATCCTGATGGGTGCCTTCTAACTCAGGAGATTCTATAATCCTATGATTCTATGACTGTGAAAATAGCAGTTTATTATTCATTTTCTCCTGGTGGTGGAGAAGCTAAAAATGCAGCAAACATTTCTGTTAGATTTAATGGTACCACCTATTGGAAAAATTCACAGAGAAATTTTTCTGATAAGAGAGGTGTTTTCTTCCTCCAGGGTACTTTAGCTAAGCCACAGAAAACTCTCTTTTGTCATACAGGCATGTTTCCAACTCTATTTAAAAATCAGCTATATTGACTTGGGATAGCTGAAGTGTCTGTAGCAGCAGAAAGGAGCGCAGTAAGAGTACAAATCTTTGGGATATGCTAAGCCTTTGAATTAACCTGTAATTTAATTTACAATATATAAAATTGTGGCAATTTATACTCAACTGATTTGCTATTTCTGAAGGCTATCCTGCAGTTACTGGAGGTGACATGTGCCTAATTATTGCTGCAGCAGAGATGTAATTTTTACCCGTGTTGGTTCCAGAGAACACTATGATCTCAAAAAGTACCTACAGTGAAGAGTTCTCTGATAGAGAACAACTGATTTTCTGAGACTGAGACAAAAGTGGTTTTTCTTCAGGTTTAGATCAGGGATCTGGCCACTGTAAGGGACATTTTTCTTAAACCATGAATAACCTTACAAAAAGAATATCTTAATTTTATATCTGATATTTTGAAACTAAAAATCTTTTTTGTACCTGTGGATGTCTTGAGGTTTGTTGCAATATCTTTGGGTGAAGTGAAAATAAGGGAAAACCCTGATGTCTGGAAGAGAAGAAACAAGGAGAAAACACACACAAAACCAGTGGGGTTTTTTGTATATCAGAATGTTAATTAGAGAATTTGGACATTGATATTTGTCAAATACACAGTACAGAGTAATAATTTACAATTAGTTCCATTCAGCTTATGTAATTGGCTTCTATTTCTTCTTTTATTTTTTAATATACATGTGTAGTTGTGTGCTTTTGAGTGGTAGAGTCTGTATTTAACTGCATATCTACTATTATTTTTGTAGATTTTAATCTCAAATATATGTTTATATTCACATATACATATGCATGTAATCATATTGGAAAGCATTGGTATTTTTCACTGTGCTGTTCTCATGCTTCCTTAACTTAATGAGACAGGTCATATTTAGATTTATGTCAACAAGTAGTTGATTTTGAAAAATAAGCTTCAAAGGTGCTCTACAGATGACAGCACCAAAGGGACAGGTATCTCTGGGGTGGGAGTTGGGTGTTTTTGTTTGTTTGTTTGTTTCTGTTTGCACAGCAGTGTGCTACTTCCTTTTGAAACATGCAATATTTGATCTACAAACAAGTTTGTGATCAAAACACCATTGATTCTAGGAAGAATATATATCTGGTGTTGGGCACTGGTCAGGTTTTCTAGAGAGTATGTTTCTTTACTCATATGTATGAGTAAAAAAGCATTCTGTGATTATTGGTGAGGCCGCGAATACAAGTCTGAGCCTTTCTGAAGCTTTCACTCTCAACAGCAGAACTAGAACAATGGGACAGCCAAGGACCATCTCTAAACTTTTGTTGGACCACCACATGATTGACTGCATTTCACAATGCACTTTGTGACTCCTGGAGAATAGAACTCCACTCTCAGGGAAACATGTGTTTCCAGTTTTGTCCAATGTTCTTGCCAAATTAAATAAACAAAATACGGAATTCAAATCAGGATTTCTATTAATAGTGAGTAATTAATCAGTAACTTGACTGAAATGTACAAACCAAAATGTACAAGCTTAGCCACCTAGTGTTTTCTAAGGAACTGTTCAGTTAGATTTGTGATCTTAAAGTGATAGGATAATATCAATGTCTAAACAAACTGTTGTATTGAAATTCCAGTTGAACAATTAATACCAGAATATCAAATAATTATCAATCTGAAGCTAGTCTACATCTGGAATGCTAATTCTAAGTGATTGATGGTGACAAATTAGTAGACAAATTTTTTTCCCTCTGCAGAACTTTGCAGGAAGCATTCCAGTATGATTCATATCCATGACTTCAAGATAAAAAAGCTGATAATTGTGACCAGAAGCCAGCTTGATTCATACAGCTGCATAAATATGAACTAATTAAAACACAATGCAAAGCTTGAGACTTATGAGGCATCAAATTATCTTCTCCTTTGAGAGTTAATAAATTGTATATTGACTGTGCTCTGGGATAGAGAGCATAATGTCAAAATCATTGAGGTCCAAGAGTATTGTTCCAGAAGCATAACATTTCTCCTGAAAATGGCAAGAGAATTTTTATTCTGGATCAGATTTGTGTCATATCAAAGTCAGTAATCTCTGTGATGGCTAAATAATTCTGCAAAAGGCTGTGTATCTATAAGAGAAAATCTTTATTATCATTGTCTTGAGACCAGAGGAAAGTGTTTTCACTTGTTACAGAACATCTTATGCATGGAGATTTAGTAAGTGTATTTGTAATCACTACGTCTGTCAGTTGGAGTTTATTTGCAATTTTCAGTATTATTATTCAGGATACTGATGCCATAGTTTTGGTTCTAGGATAATAACCTTAGTTCCATAATTTCATTTGTACATATAATTTACTTCACAATAAGTAGATGTTTTATAACAGATGTACTTAATTTGCAAAATATGTCAATGGGGTCTCTACATATTTTTTGTAGCAGGTTGTTTTGAATGATGGAAGTTAACCCAGATTTAACAACAACAACAAAAAAAAAGCTCTGTCCTTGTTTTAATTAAATTAATTTAGATAGAAATAAATTTGCATTAGGATAGGCTAAATAATTTTTTAAATGCATTTTTTTTTCTTTTCCCCATCCTTCCCCAAAGGATCAGTCAGGGTATTAGGAAAATTACTTGAAAGCACTCTCTGACTGAAATCAAATTAGATAACTTTTGACAGTTATTTTGAAATTATTGTGAATATAGAAGTTCAAGACACATGAGAACCTCTCTGCACCCCTCTTTTTGGATCTGTCACAATGGACTTGGTTAAACATTTGGTTATGCTCTGTACTTATGAAAGGACTATATCCAAAAAACTAAAATATTTTAATTGTCTAAGCAATATTTAGAACAGACCCTACTTCTTTAGACTAAAATATTTAAATTATAAAAGAACATAACTACGTATTATAATGGTATTAATTTTGTACATTATGAGTTAAACTTTAAAAAAAGGGGTTTCAAGAAACCTAAACCTAGTTTCTTCAACAACAACAGCAAATAAATCAGCTGTTTATGGTTGGACAAGAGACAGGTAATATAACAAATAAAAGCTTTAGATCTTGTGAAATAATACATCTTTCAGAGCACACTAGTAACTGCTACTTTCTATTAGGGACTTTGTCATAGGATCAGTGACTTTCCTGTCCTCTGCTGAGTTTCTAATGCCATGAAAAATGTACTAATGCAATAAAAGTCATATAGTATTACTGACTTTCTCTCATGTTGGTGAAGTGAATTTTTATTGTATTAACAAAACCAGAATTCCAATTGCCCTAGGAACTAGCAAAAATTGGCAAAAAATCTCTCATAAAAATTGAGAACTCTATATGGATAGAGAATTGAGTATGACTCCACTTTCTATGCGTCTAGTTGTTGTTTCTGAAGTACTCCTCATGTTGCAGTTGCCTTCTTGAATGATACCTGAACATGTTTTTTCTCAGTCAATAAAATGTATGTCTTTATGTTAATGAAGAAGTCACTTCCAGTCGAAAAAAAAAAACTTCAAAAAGAAAAAAAAATTTTGTGAATGAATTTGCTGTAAAATTTTATTATCTGTTTTTATAAACATTTGGTTCAAGCCTGGCATGAAGGGGAACCTCTTGCTTGTGGCAAGCACAACAGCCTGATATGGGTTTTTGTTTGTGTTGTACACAGCACAGTTTTTTTATGTGAGAAATACTGAAGATGTTCACTCTGTGACAAAGTATAACAATTATGGGAGGAAATATACAAAGCCCAAAAATGTCATGTGTTTTTGTAGCATCATTAACTAACATCTATTCATCTGTAATTGATGTACAATATTGCCAGTTATACAAGGATATAATCCAAGAAATGCAGCTGTCCGACAGAAGAATGTTTTACTCAATACTTTTCTTGTTTCAGGACATTATCACAGTGCACTGTAGAAGTTCCAATTTACCCATTTATTCCAATCCTCTGTATCCTGAATTTTATTTTGAAATGGAGAATAACTCAGGAGGAAGATATATTCAGTGTTTGGGATATGTTGTATCCATTTTTATTACAGAATCTTTCTTTCATTTACCTAGATTATGTTAATATTGACTGTGTGCCTATGTGCAGATGTATCTTTCTGTATGCAAACATATGGGTAATGCATGCTGTACTAATATATAGTCACCCAAATTTTGGCTTCTTTCTACTCTTCCTGTTTTGGCTGAGAGTCTATTTCTATCCACTACCAGCTGGAAGCCTTCTGTTGTTCAGAAAGATCCAAATTCCTGCTCATAATCACTCAAACCAGCTTGGAAGTGTGAGGAAAGAATAACTCCTGGGTTTTCAGAAATGAGTTTCCAGTTAGAATAATAACATTGCAAAATCTGATGATAAAGAATGAAATTTTCATTGTTTTCTCAAAAATTCTGATATGGCATTATTCTAAAAAATATGAAGATTTCCGTGTTGAAAAAATCCCAAACATGCTTCAGGTCATTGTACAGCATTTACTGATAGAATGTTATGAATGAAAAGGAAAAACCCATCATAATTACAAGTTCAGACATCTTTATATTCTCACTTCTACATGGCTTCCCTTGGTCAGCCCCACTGTTGCCTGCTGAGATGTTATTAGTTCCATTTCAAGTGTCTGCAGGAGTCCCACTTGCAGAAGTCCTTTGCTCGGTAGTTCCTTATTCTTCGTCGTACTGAAGTTTTCCATCAGCCAATCTTTTTCCAATTTATTACCACTTTCTCCCTTGCATTTTCACACATGCATATTCCTTGCTCCTCCTGTCACCAGAACTCCTTTGTCAAATTTTTGCTTTTTATGCCCTTTCTGGAGCCTTCTGTACTTGAAACATTCTGTCAGATACTCACAAGCCCTGCTAGCCTAACAGCCTTGCCAAGATTGCTTTGCATTCTTCAGCAGTACTGTCACGATCACCTCTTTAGCTTGTTGCCCACTGAATGTTGGATTTCTACTGAAAGGACCTGTGACAAGTTTCTTTAAGACATGTTCCTCTTACCAGTTCTACAGAACATGGTTCCAAGAGACGTTAGAAATTAATAGTTAATAGGAATAGCCCTATGTTAACTTCTACAATATGATTTTTCAGTGTCTTCATATAACATGTATAAATCTTATCTTATACATAAAGTACTTTATTTGGCAAGTCATATTTGCTATGTTGAAAGGCAAGTAAACTGGTGTTATAAGATTGTTGTTATTTATCTTGAATCTGAAATTGTGTATTCACCAAAATGACTAAGTAGTAGTTTTTTTCTCTGAACTAATAAGTGTATGTAACATCATTATGTATATCTACATCTTTCTCAGAAGTCTCTTTTAGAAGTAAAGTCATGCAAAGTGATAGTTTTGCTATCAGAAATATTCAGAAGCACAGACTAGAAACAAATTGTTATTGGCACTCACAATGCCTTTACACCTCCCACCTCCTAAACCTTCATCTTGTGCATTACTATTTGAAGAAAATATTAAAACAATGCAAACCTTTATGTCCATTATGCATCTTAGCAATGCTCATGAGGTGAAAAATTGTTTATGGAACTGAATATAAAAACTCTTATTTAACATGTAGTACTGTAATGGCTGGTAGCCATAGTTCTATAAAACAGGGAGTAATAGATCTTTTGTCAAAAAGGAAGCAAGCATAAGCCATGAGCACTTCAGTGCGTAACAAACTTATAGTTGTTTTTAAGAAACAAAAAGGATTTTTAATAAGATTTTAATAAATATTTCTGAGCCTAGAAACTTAAAGGGAGTATTATACCCTGAGCACACTATTGACGTGCTGACAGAAAATGTTGCTTTGCTGTTTTAATGACAAAGTCTACTGCAAGAAAAATATGTAAGAGGACAATAAGATATATAGGAGTGAATTACTCTAATCTTTGATGTACTTAAGATGTAGTGCATTTGGTCAATATGACTCAATAATGAGAGTGCCACGAATTTATAAGCAAGTTCATGGTTTAAACTTTATTAAAAAACCAAGGTGTAAGGACATTCGTGCAGCAATTTTTTTCCAGATCTACAAAATTCTGTTTCTGCTTCTAATGGAATGAAAGATGCAGAAGAAAAATGTCAGATCAAACCTAAGGTGGGATCAAATAAAATAGTTCTGTATGCTCTAGAGTTGTTGTCCAATAACAAAACATAATTTGATCTGTTTGTGAGTTCTCTTCTAATATCTTATTTCTTACATTTTCTGTGGAAGTAGGTAGTAAATCCTGATATAAGCACATAGTAAAGAGAGAGCTCTGAAAGAAAAGAACATGGCAACTGATGAATCAGTCTGGAAACAAATGTATACCTGTCTCGTAGGAATAGACGCAGGAATAGACAAAACAGACCATTTCCTGTATCAGGTGAAGCATTCTGCAAACATGATGGTTTAAAGCATGAATAAAGTCCTCTGTACTTCCTCATTTCTATTGTGTGTTGGCTGCAGCATATAAATGTACCAATAATGCCAGAGTTCCTGCATTGGTTGTGTAATTTTTTCAGTAGCTCCCCCAAGTTGAGTCATCAGGATTTACCCACAAACTAGAACAATTTCTTTTGCCTGAGTTTGAATGTGGGATAGGCCATGCATATATGAGATCTGATGGTTTCAGACTGGTAACATACATGTACTTTCTGGAACACGTAGCTTATCACTAGTGGCAGTAGTGACATACTTTTGTTGGGGAAAAAAAAAATTCCTAAATAAAACTGGTGAAATGTTAACAAAACCCTTTTGACTTGCCAAGTGCTCTCACGTATTTTCTGATGCATTATTTTCTTGATGTAAAGTGAAGAGTCTGACTTGGTCCAGCAATGGGTTATCAGGTTTAATTTGTTTTCATTCATTAGTCTCTCTGGAGATATACCAGCTATTTACATTTGCTATCTGAATTAAGAAGAGCAATTTTTTGAGGTTTGAGGTTTGCTGTACCACTTCAGAGCAGTTTTAGCATTGGCAGTACAAAAGGTCAGTCATCCTGGAGGCCTTAACAAGAAAGATGACAAATAAAAAGCAACACGACTGTGTTGCAGCTTTGCAGAGCAGCACTGTGCTCTCCTCAGCCTGGACAGTGCTGGAGGCATCCAAGAGAAGAGGGTGTCCTCTGCTGCCCCCCACCTCCAGCACCTCCCACGAAGGAGTATTGCCACAGGCAACAAATGAGCTCACTATTCAGGGCAAAGGAAAATATGTTTACAGCCAGTGGCTGCTAAAAATTCCATCCTGGTTTACTGCTACAGGATCTTCTCTTGTCCATATACATGCATTTTTCTTGAGAGGTGAATTTCCAAAGTGGAGACATTTCTAAGTTAAATTCCCTGCTCTAGCAGAAATATTAAAAACAGAAATATTCCTTTGCAGGAAACCCTGTATCTTTATAGACATTAAAGGGGTAAATACCATACCCTTTCAAGTGGGGAAAAAAAAGGGGAAAAAAAGAAAAAAGCATATTTGGAAGACAAATATAGACAAAAATAAAAAAGATTATAAGAATATTTATTATATTTATTATAGTTTCCATGATCTCCTGCACTCATAGTATGTATGAGATGGATTTGTAATGTTTGCAATAACTTCTGGCATATATTTCTTTCACCTTAAACCTTTATTTTATAAATCAACACTCTGTGAAATAAATGCAAATATGTTTATAGGAAATGTGGTGCTTGAAGATCACTGACAGGTCTGCAGCCTGCAGGGGTATAAAGTTCCCACAAATCGTACATACAAACTGCACAACAAAACTGTCATTTAAGCTCCTGTGATGATAGAAAGGCATGAAAAACAGCTATCACAATCAAATTGCTCTAAATTGGGAAGTATTTATCCATTCTTACAATTCATAGTACTAACACTATCTCGGGAAACAAAATACATTGTAACTAACAATAGTAAACAGTAACTAAGAGCATTAGGCACCACTAGTTCTAAGCAATGCTTCATGCTGAAATTACCAAAAATGCAATTTAGCAGTTAATGCAATTTACCATTTAATTTATGAATAGTGCTAGATACCATTTTATTACTGAGCTCTCAACCCTATATCCTTTAAGTTGTTTTCAACTTTAGTAGTTGAAACCTATGCTGTATGTAACCTTTTAAATATAGTCAAATGTCTTACTTTTGCAATGAGTTGGGCTCTTTCTGCAGCAACCTCTGTAAATTTCTCCTCTAATTTTGCCCCACTAGAACATCAGTGTGGAAAACAGAGAATATCTGAGTATATACAGGCAGCTAAGTTGCACATTGGTTCAGAAAGTACAATTTTTAAGAGTTTTATTCATGGGATATGTAATATACTGGTTTTGTAAGAGAGTTGTAATTCTCTAAACTAAATTTAATATTAAACTTAGAGGCAAACTTCATAATTAAATTATTATTATTTTATTGAAAAAAATTTCTTGTTTGTGGGAACCATTGCTTTTGAAAATTTGAATTAAAACTTTTATCCCCTTGATTTTCCTTAGAAAAGGTAGGATGTCAACAATATTGTTAATTGGTAGCTACTTTTGTTCAGGATGGATTCCTATTAACTACTTCAAATAACAAAGAGAACATAAATGAGAATATCTCTAGAATGTATTATATCTAAACAATCTGATTTCGTCATAATAAAGTATTCCCTACACACTTATTAAGAGATGTGGAAAAATATTGGAAAACAAGTCTTACCAAGAAGAGGTATCCACATTGGCAGTAGCTCACCAGAAAAAAACCTGCAAACCTTAGGAGCAGGAACACTGACAAAACTTGGTGTACTGCCTTGAGAGAGGTATAAAACAATGGAAGTAAAGGCACAGAGGCCTTGTGCTTAGGCTTTGTTGAAACAATGCAGGTAAATAGGAACTGAATCACAATGGCCTAACCTGTGACCAAAAGCTGAACTTTTTTTTATTGACTTGAAAATACATATTACTTTTATATCCTTGTATATGCTGATGAAGATGAAAGCTGCACATTCTTTGCATTTAAGACTAAAGTCACTTCAAACTCCACATAATAATGAAATGACATCAATTAAAACTTTATCTTTTCCCCTCCCTCAAGGAAGAGTAAATTCAGAGAAGGAGATCAGAGAAGGCTCCCCTTTTGTGTCCTGGCATATTGATGGGCAATACCCCATCTATAAGGACACCTATTGAAAAAGCTTTATACCAAAGTAATACTATTGACAACACTTTCTAATACCATAGATATGCATTTATCAGCAACAATTTTTTAACCTTATTCTGATGCAATAATCAATTAATCACACTTTTTGTGAATGTGGAATATTATTGAATATGGCCAGACTTGCAGTGTAGTCCATATTATTTGTGCCTCTGGGATCTCAGTTGTGACCAGACTTAGAGGGTTACCATGCTATGTGTGCATCTGGCAGCTTAACAGACTTATAATGCCTAATTTGTTATTCTAAAATATTATCTGCAAATTACTCTTGGGTATATGAACATAGAAATAATACATTGACAAAGACAAAGGTCTAGATGCCCCTGGGTCTGCTGTATCTGCAGATAACCTGGAAAGCAAGGAGTTCTCCCTTTCCTGAATTATTATGTGGCAGTAGTCATCACCCACCATTCTGTCAGTGATAAATAGCTCAGCTAGAAAGTCAAGTTTAATTGGATTTTGATTTTTATTTATGTAAAAATGGTTAAATCATCTTTCTGCCGAATCAATAACTGTCAATTTTTGATGTCACTTTCCCTGAAAAAACCTCAAATTAAAATTCCATGTGTAATAGACATGTTGAGTAAACAGTGTTAACCACTTCACAGATCCATTATGTTAATATATTGCTCTTTCTGCCTTATCAGACAGAATGAAGTGAACTGAGAAGTTTTTCATATATTAACTGTAAATTACACTTAGCTCAGCTAATAAAATTTTATTGTCAAAGAACTGTTTTCCACTTCACATGCATTTGAGAGATTGAAATGTAAATTATTGTAAGCTACCTCTGTCTCGTTATAGATGTCTGAACAAATGAAATTTACATGATTGAAAAAAATGAAAGTATTCTCTGCGGATACCAGAAGCTATCACTTTTCCCACCATAATAATAGAATTTCAGAAGTAGAAAAAGAGAGAGAAAAGCAGCCCTTAATCTTCTTTGCAGGCTGTGCAATTCCACTTCAATTTATGAAGGTTTCTCAACAATTAATATTTCTCTGATTTGTTTCCATGTCAGTTATGGAAGTTAATCAATGCTCTGTCCTTCTTTAAAATCATAATAATAATAATAATGAAAATATAGTTAAAAAGATGGTACCACTCTTCTGTATAGTAGGTAAGGTGTTAAGATAAATTTGCATCTGTTCTTCCTCCATTTTATTCTAGGTGTGGTGCAGGTGAAGTCAGCATAATCCTGTACCAATGTAAGACTTACTTTTTAAAAGAGTGGGGATTGTTTTGTAGGGAACACTTTAGAAAGAGTCCCACACATATTAAGACATCTCTAGTAACTATGTAGTAACTGTAGTAGAGAACTTCATTAGGGTCTTTTGGCAAATACTATCACAAGGAAGTGATATGTTTTGTAAACAGTAAAGAAATAACTCCACTGTAATGAACAAACCTTTCTAATTGTAAATATCCTATGCTACTCATACAAGCAAGGTACCTTGTTCCTGTCTCTGTCAATACTATCTTCATGACAAGTGTTCCATATTGGTCTTTTCAAATAAAAAGCGATCAGGATATTTATTTAGCAGGGATGCTGCTGTAATGAGAATATTTCACACCCTCAATTTACTTCTTACCTGTAAACTAGATTATTTTTCTAATAATGAGAACCTTGGGCCAATTAGCCACTTTGCAAAATACCTAGACCCTGCAACCCTGTATGTCACAGTTTTTAGTAGTTACACTCTGAGACTTCAGGCTGCAATCCTAAACCTTGTGAGAGGTGTATAGACTGTGCATCTAGGACAACTAGACAACCAGAAAAATAATTAACTGAGGGAAAATTTACCAGTAACAAACTTGTTCAGGTTAAATCCAGCTACAGCAAACTAAAGAGGTAATGCTGAGGGTGGAAAAGTGCCTTAAATCCTTTTCTAGTGCAGGTTAGTACCCATCTCTGAGACACCACTACATTTTCTTTCAAAACCAGATTGTAAATTAAATCTCTAAAACAAAAGCACCACATGTTCTGAGCTTGGTTTATTTATCCAGCTATAAAGCAAAGAGTCTGATTCAGAGATCAAATGATCCAAACAAACAGCACAGAACACACTTAAATTTGGTACTCATTTATGAATTTTGTCCAAAGGAAAATTTATATAATAATCAGAAACAGTATAGTGGAAAAAATGTTCAGTGGAAAACAATAGCTGTGTGAGATACAGGGAACACCAAGGGCTGAGCTTCTCAATTGTTCCAGGTGAGTATTGCTCAGTGAATGTTAATAAGATACAAACGAGTTCTCTCAGCACAAAAATTTGGTTTCTCAAAACTTTGAGTACAATTTTGCGTTTACATGCTTCACAGACAGTATCAATTCTTCTGCCTTAGCCTTTTCTTGGCTCTCATAGTGAAGATACTGACAACATGTTTAATATATACAACATGTAACACAATTTCTTATACCAATGGAAAATCTAAGAAAATATGACAGAATAATTTTCACACTACTTGGTGCTACTAGTGAATAAGGGGAAGGGCTATGTGACCTTCATGAATTCTCTGAAATGTGTTCAGTATTTAAAGTAATTTAAAAAATTCTGTATTGTTACATTTTGGGATGCAGATGGCATGCAGAAAAGTGCTTGAACTTTTTATTTGTTATCTAAATATTATTCATCACCTGGCATGCTTTCTGTCTCCTGTTTGGCTAAAGAAGTCAGGAGCCAGTTCATCTACTCAGATTGAATAAAAAAAAAATTTAAAAATGTTGTATTTCCAATGAAATTTAATTCTGAAATTTTTTTTCCTGATATATTCACAAATTAATTTCTCCTATGAATCTCTGGTTCTACTCAGTCTCAAGTATGTTAATGAGGAATAAGCAGCTGAATGCAGAGTAGTATTTTTAAGCCTGAAAGTTAACTACACTGTATTGTAAATACACCTTAAAAATGTTGAAATGAAATGATTTAGCAGTAAACAGTGCAAATCCCTAATTCACAATATGTTAAATGCATAATTTTTTCCAGTGGATTTCACTGCACAATGAAATTTGATTATGGAATTCCAGTTTTCTTGACAATATGATTTTTCCAATATACCTAAGGGTTTTTTTTAGGATTCTCCACTGAACTTCATTTTCCATGCATGTTTGTGGAGAAATCTGACAATCTCTTTTGTGTCTCTGTTCTGTCCCAGAGGAAAAATAGAAACAACTCACTACTTCCTTTTTTATTTGTAACAGATACCATAATTATAAATGCATCATGGCTGTTTGAATCATGTCAAAGGTGCTTTGAAAAGTTGAGGGCTGCAGAACTGATCACAAATTATATGACTATCTTGGAAGTTACATTTTGCCCCAGATAAGAATCTCTTTGTAAACTACTCTTAGCTCCTAGCAGAGACTTCCTTGTCTCGCAGAATCATTGCTCATACATTTTATTTTGAGAGAGTAAGGGTAAAAAAAGTATTGACTCCTGTGCTCATGACCCTGATTTCATATTTAGATGTAATGACTGAATTGGTGTTAAAATCTGGAGACAGGGATAGAACTTTAGTATCTTGTCCCTTCTTTACTGTCCATGTATTACTTCTCTTGCACTTCTTCCCATCCCAAACTAGGTTTCCTGACAAAGAAAGAACTTTTATGGTATATACCACTAATTTTTCATCAAATACCTTATGAAAGATAACATAATTTTCAGAAAAAAGGCAGTTTGTCTGTGTAATAAAATAAAAATAATATGATAGACTCCTTAAAATGAAAAAAAAAATCAAATATCTTGAAAAACTTAAGAAATTGTAAGAGTAAAACTAAGTAATTGGCTGTCTACTGTGCTACATTTACTACAAAATAAACTTAGAATAACCTTCTCTGACTCAAGTAGTATGAAATCCTACGTGTTCTTTATTTTGAGTATAGTAGTTCTATTCATACAGAAGATAATTTCTCATGTCTGTGCTCAGAAGATCTTTGAACCTCATACAAATTTTTAAAATTTATTAACATTTTAAAACAAAACTATTCTGGTACTTCAAAATTTATTTTTCCATCTTCCTTTCTCCCTTCTTTTTTTTTTTCTTACTTTCTCTAGTTTAACATTTAATGTTCTATTTGAGAATATATCCCTCCATTTACTATTTTACCTCTAAAATCTGATCAAAGTCACTTTATGCTTTTGGAAAAAAAAAATTATAAACAAAAGAAGTCCACCACACTATTTTTAAATTGGCTCAGCTGCTATTGTCTTTTTTTTGAAAGTAGTTGTGATTTTTCCTTTACACACGTCTAAATTTTCCTTAAAAACCTCACACCTGGTTCATGTTGAAAGAAGGCAGAGCAAGACAAGCCTTTAAAGACATTTGAAGATCCTCTCCAACCATGGTGAAATACAGACACAAGATTTATCTTTACACAAAACATTCGTGTTAAAACATAGACAGCTGATAACTGCTGAGAGCATGTAAGGACATCAATAGCTTGCAGATATTGCTGTGTGCTCACTGTCAAATTCTGCATCTAATTTTCTGAGTTACAGTGATTTTAATCTTGTAGCACCACACAAAGTTAACTGTTGCTTGTTGACCAGCAAGGTAACTCAAATGGGACAAGCTGTCTTGTAGTGAGTTATTTTGGTGCCGTGAGCTTAACACTGCTCTGGTATCTCCCAGCTTCCAGAAACATCCTGCTGCTGAAGTGAAATGTGACAAGATAAACTGGATTTTCAACTGACAGCCATTTACTTTACAACTATAAAAGCCACAGAGAACTTCCACAAAGTAGAAATCTTCTATACATTTTCCTGGAAATGTGTGTATTTCCTGCCATCAGTAGGGTCTCCTGCATCACAGTTACTCCCAGGGTTTCACTGGAGGAATCATTGCTTCAGTGGTGAGTTACGTTTGACTCCTAATCAATCCTATTTCTTTTGCTAGCTTTAATCTGGGTACCATGATGTTATGCATTGTTTTATGTTATTCTGTAATCAGGTAGTAGTTCTTTTTAATTTTAGACGTGTAGTAAGTAATTCTGATTAGGAACTTCCATCCATTATCTTTTGTCTGTTTAATAAATAATTAATTCCTATAAATCTATCTGATTTGCCGTCATTAAAACTTGCAGGAAAAATGATTTATATATGTCTCTAGAACTTCCTTAAATTTAACTGTTGCCAGAATCTGAGCCTTAGGAAGGATTCATCTTCTTTTAAACTCCTTTTTGAAAAGGAGTTTAAATACACAGAGGAGTTCTTTTAGCCCCTCAAACTCACTGACAGGGCTTTTAAATAAACTTTTTCTGAATCTCCCAGGCTTCCTGCAACAAAACTTGAATTTCCTTCCTATTATACTACATAAAACCACTTGCCTTATAAATTATAAGGTGAATCCAACAGAGTTATTAAATGTTTCCAAAGCAGACTGATAATGTGTTTGCCATAGAATTTATTCATTTCATGCCACTTTAATTGGTTCAAACATGATGCCAAAAAAACCAAGCCACTAGACTTCATGATTTCATAAGAGGAAGCTCTCTCAAAAATTCTATAGGGTGGGATGAAAACCTTTTCCTTGGGAGTTAGGAAGTTATTAAAACCTTAAGCCTACTCATCATAGGAAACTTTCCAAATGTTAGCTGATTCTAAAGATGACTAGCATTGCAGGGAGAATATCGAGGAAAGCCTCTCCTCACCCTGAACAAATCTGGTGAACACAATGGCAGAAATAATTTTTATAGTGTGAATAAAATGTGTATTGGGCACCCTCGGCACACTCTAAAAAGAAAAACCCTCAACAGTTGACTGCAGAAAATGTTTAACTGAAAAGTCACTCTAAGCTCTGCCTCAACTTAAAGAGATGCTGTAAGAAAATGTACATGACTGTGTCACTGTAAGGTAATCCAACAGCAGCACAAAAGTGGACCTTGCCACTCTTTGTGCCAACAGAACATCACGACATTGGTGGTGATGAGGTGTTTGGTGTGGGACAAGGAACTACCTCACAGATCCTTCTCCTATTTTGAAGTGTCTTACTGCTGCTGTGAGACAGAGTCCTGTGAATAGGCAGTAAAATTGCTGCAAGGTAGGTTCTTTCTACCTGCACAGACCTGGTGGTGTATCACGCTTACTGTGATGTTTAGATGACCCAGAATCCAGTCTCACTAAGGATGTGATTGAGCTTGCTTCCTGGTCTTTGCTTCATTCGTGGTCTTCAAGTGAACAAGTAATTGTTATGTGAGGCATTTTAAAGTGGAACATGAATTTTTAGGAAATGCTTCACAGATCTTGGCAGTGATATACAGCTATGATATACATAGCTGCATGAGCTAAAAACACAGATGTAAAATTATATCAAAGCTATGGAAAAAACTTGGAGTGAACTTTTTTTTTTTTTTTCCCTTTTTTTTTTTGGTTTAGGTTAGCTGAGATGAGTAGGCTGAAAGAAATACTTGGTCTTTTCTTTCCAGGACTTATAAGATTCCTCTGTATACATTTTATTGAAATCCCATCAAACTCAAGTCCTATAAAAACTTGAATGTACTTTTGCAGATTCATTATTATCTCAGGGCTTGGACAACCATCAATGCATTTGAAAGTTCAAATAGCTTTAATGACCCATCAGAGCAAGAAGAGTAACCCAGGCTTTTATCTTAGGCTATGTTCAAATGTAGGACCTGCTTCTTGGGTCCCATCATTAATATCTAGCTGGTGCCTCCTTATGCTGACCAAATGTCTTGCCACAGGTGCAGGTAGTCTGTAGGACCAGTCAAGGTGGTTATTCTGGAGAGCAGGGATAACAGCCCCAGAGTGAAGTCCTGTTCTCACTCGCTTATTATACAGGGGGACAGAAACTAAAAAAAAACCAAAACAAAATATACTGGGGGACAGAAATTAAATAAATTAAATAGTTTTATCTGTAAGTCTATCCTGTATGTAGCAGAGGAAGTGTTAGCATAGACGAATATTCCTGTTTAACAAAATAAATCCAGTCATTTTAATGAACCCTTCTACAGAGACAAACTAAGATATGAGATAACTCCTGTTTGCTCATTATGCTAATTAAAAAAGAGCACCTCTGGCCTTGTGAAAACAAAACTGATTAAAGTAAATGCAGTAAGTCAGCTTGGAGTTGTGAAATACAAATCATGTAGAGCACACAGTGGACATTAAGTCAAAGCTGAACAGTCTTTTTCGCAAAAGTGAATTTGGCTTTGGGCTTTCCTGTGACTTTTCCTGACTCTCATGTATTAAATACATATGGGGTATGTAAATTCAAGAAGTGGGAATTCACTGAACAAGCACAAAAAAATCTCTGCTTAATTAAAGTAAGCAGAGTAGAAAATTTTGCTCTGCAAAAAAAAAAAAGTATTTTAACTGGTTTATTCTCTTCACAGGAATTTTTTTCCACTTAAACTATTATGAAAGAGATTCCACTTGGATGGGAATGGAGAACAAAAGTTTTATTTGAACTATGTGAGCATGACTGTCTTTAAGACCGTCTTTTCTTTTTGCAGAGTTTTGCCTGTTCCATGGCATTATGAATTTCTGCGAATTTCCTTTTCTTTCACCTTTACATTACTTCTGAAAATGTAGGGGTTTTTTGGAAGGTATTTAAAGCAGTCTAATGGACATATGATAAGAAATTTAAAATATGCTTGAGTGAAAAGGTGGATACATCTTTTAGTTTTGCAAATTAATGGAACTAGTTGTCTACAGCTGGAATTATTTCACAATACCTGTGAGTTTTACATTCTGCCTCTGAAATACTGGATCTTTATTAGATGAATCCCGATGTATTACATGAAAGTACAAAAATACAAGATGCATCACAAAATGACAGAGCTATCATCCTCAATCTGGGAATATAGACCCATGTGTTGAACAAAAAAATTGTGGCTGTAATTGTAGCTATATCAATATCAGCTGTTTACAGTGAATTTGGTCACCACCCAGCAGTGTTGGAATAAGTCCATTTACATCTTTATTCAGTTTGAAGATAGAGCTTAGCTCAAGAAAATAACATTACATTTACATCCCCATCTGGCTGTGGACATGAATAAAGAAATCACATTGGTTTTGTCAGCTTTGCCAACAGTATTTTATTATGTTGACTACAGAGTTTTGTTGATCTTCCTTTAGTACCTTGCAGGGATAAAGTAAGTTCTCTTTTTCCTTTTTGAAAAGCATAAGACTGGCAATTAAGTTCCCAGATCAACAATTCTACACAAAAAATTTCAAGGTGCATAAATTCTTCCATTTAAGATTCCCAAAATATATGGACATATAAAATTGATAAAGCTTTCATCTTTGATCTTTAACCTGAATTTGGTAAAATTCAGTGGAAGCAGAAAATCCAGTCCTGCAATTGGACAGTAACTTTCAGTACAGAGACATACTTAAGTTGAAAACCGATATCAATGGTACTATCTCTGGTAATTATGTAGCTTTGTATATTGCTTAATTTCTGTGGTGAAGTTTGCCTCTATATGCCTTGGAATATCTCAAACCATCTACAAACAGCTTAGAAATCCCTCGTCTGTGCAGCTCCACGTAAGCCAGTGCCAGCTGTCAGATACCAGAAGCAGAAGCAAAGAGATGAAATACAGCTCAGGCCCCGGTTATATTCTTAGAGTCATTTATTTCCCCATCCCGAGAGACGGGGTGCGTCCGATCAAGAGGGCAGCTGGGAAAAGAGGCAGAGCTTCTGTGTGAGGTTACTTTTGTCACAGAGGGGGGAAAGGGGATACCAGGGGTGGAGCTGGGATAAACAACCAACCAGCTCGAAGTCTGGGTTACTTGAACTTTACACAAAGGAATATCTCAGAGTCACATGGCCAGGAGCCAGGCAGGAACCCAGGGGTACACAGCAACAATCACTGCATATTAATGTCCACTATGTGTACATCCACTTTCAGAATCCTGGTCATAGAAAGAGGTCTCAGACATTTTACATCCAGTACTGTGTTTTTTCCATTGGTTATTCCCTAACTGAGGTTTCATAGGCAGTTTTAACTTTATTCAAGAAGAAAAACAAAACCTACCAAAACAAAACCAAAACCAAAACAAACCACCAAACAGACAAACAAACAAACAAAAACACCAAAACCAAATAAAGCAACAAACAAAAAAAACCCCCACACTCTCCCCGCAAAAAACCAAAATAACTCCCCTCCTTCAAATTCCCCATCTTCATATAGAACAGTAACTGAATATGTAATAATTAATAAGCCTGCCTTTAGTGATTATCACATCTACAGCTCCAGGGCAGAAAAATGCTTGGAAAAAGAGAAACTTAATTTTGACTGTCTAGAAATCTCAAGGAAAAAAAGCAAGCTGTTCTCTCAATACATTAAGTTGGCATTGAGGCAGAGCTTCAAAAGCACTTTTCTTCAAGCTAAGAGATAAGGATTGGTAAGATGGTCTGATGAGCTAACAAGAAAATAATGAGATATTTCTTAAGAATGTATCCTTAATATTGTACCCTAGTACTTATATTTAATTTTGAATTTCTTAAAAATATTTTAAAAATGTTGATGAGGAATTGCTCGTGGGAAAATAAAAATTGGTTTTCACTTTCCCTTTTTTGCATAATATGTAGAGGGAGTTATTCAAAAGATGATTATTCTAAGTAAGAGACAAATAATTTGTTGACTCATGGTAAAATTGTTTCCATATTTTCATTGCTACATCAATGGTGTTTTGACTTGTAGATATTTGCCTGTTACAAGTATGTACAAATATATGTAGCTGGTATCTCCTAATACACAGAATTGACACCATGTTAAATATGGTATTTGAACAATGTTAAAACATTCAACAATACTTCTGAAAAAAATTTTTGCTAAATCAAAAGCTTCTTGAAAGTGAAGGTTGATTGCATATGTACATAAATTCTAGAGAAGTCAGCTGAGAACAATTGGGGTTTTGATTATTTGACCTTCCTGATGTAACTAACACTTCAAAAGAACAGCCAGTGGATGAAGATGGAGTAATCTTTCCAGTACTGCTCAAGTTAAGCAGCATATGCTGTCACAGCTTGTCCTGTGTAAGAAAGACAAATGAGAGTTGAAAATGCCAATGGGACAAGAGAGAGGATTTTACTTTGTTTTGATTTAGTTTTATGCCCCCACATCCAAAAAATACCCCAAAACCAAAAAGCCACCAAACAAAAAACCAAAACCCACATCTGTTGTAAAATACGTTTAAAATATAGAAATTCCCAAGAAATTTTGCCTTCATATCCAGAGAACAGCCACAGACATGTTATGTACTTATTAAAAATGAAGTACTAGCATAATTTTGAAGAGGACATTTTATATAACCAAATCCTCTAAACCTTTGTTGCTTTTTAGACTGTTGATATCCTTGACATATATAAATAAACCCTATTTCTAGGTCTATCATAAACAAATTTTTTTAAACAGCATATTGTTCAGTGACAGATACTAGGCATTACAATTTTTCTGTAGTATTCACCAGTAGATCTGTGAAAAATTCAGTAAACAGTGAATTTGGTTAAAAAGATATTTTCTTGGGGAGTTAAAGATTTACAGACAATTTGGGCAAAATAAAAAGCAGACCTTGTCAAACACTGATCTATATAATTTGAAAATTTCTAAACAAAGTGTTTTCCAGTTTGAAAATATTGGTATATTTGCTCTTGAAATTTTAAAGCAGAGCTTTTAGTTTTACATATGTTCATTACATTTTGTTACTTATAAAACCAACATAATTTAAAGAAGATAATGTTAAAACTTTGGAACGCTATTTAGATTAAAAGAAATAAAGAAGTATTTGAAACAAAATATATTTCTTTTTTATTTAAATCCAGACATCATATAGATTAAATTATCCATGTGCTGAGTCCATTTCTTCCCAATTTGTTATATTTGAATAAGAAAGTGTTAACTACTTTGAAATGCTAATCGTGAACAGACTCATCATCCATTGCAGTCCAGAAACAAATAAAACAGTAAAAGCAATGCTACTGACTGTGAAAAATGTAAAAAAAAGAGAGGACAATCAGAGTAAAGAACTGAGTTCATGATTGGAGATATTTTTTATTAGATTATGAATAATGCATAAGTTGGAATTCATAAGGACCTGTCATCAAAAGAATTGGAAAAACTTTGTGCAATAACACCTGGAGGGAACTGAGCAACTTCTGTAGTAGAAGAGAGAAGTTGACCTGTTATGTTTGTTCCTGTAAATAGTTATCAAAAATTTCATTACTTATCAGATTAAAAAAAAAGTTTTACCTTTTCTTGTAGCAGGAAGGGAGACGGCAGAACAGTGCAGAAAGAGCTGCCTGTATCAGAAGGTGTTTTGAGTGAGTGGCAATATGGTGATGGTTGGGGGAGTACTCGAAGACCCTGAAGAACACTGGCAAGCCAGCAAACAGACAGTGCAGAGGACAAGTGAACACTGCTGGCAAGAGGGGAAAAAATAACTGTTGTAAAACAATGGACTGAGAATGGATCACAAAGGCAAAGTCCAGAAAGTCATTACTTACAGACCAATAGAAAGCAAAACAACTGCATAAACTCACAGGAAGACTATATGTGAGAGGAGCATACAACAAATACTGAACAAAATTTGTAACCCTGAAAAAAAACCAAACAGTAATTTTCTCTTAACTTCTTGAAACCCCAAGAAAGCAGAATTTCCTTCGTGTGATGTTCATGAGATCCATAACAGAAAAGTGCCAAAGAAGCCCTGAAAATCAATATTTCTAATGAAAAGTAAAGTTGCTGCTTGAACTTTGTTTGAATCCAATTTGGAAAAATCTTGAGTTACCACATGAAAAAATTATGCTGTGTGTGGAATTGACATTCTGCTCCCCATTAGTGGTATGGCACATGGCTGAGAGCCAATGTCTCTTTATCACAGTTATTTGGCTTTTTTAATTCAGGGGCATAGACAAGTACATGCAGATGGAATATTTGCAAATTTATTTTGTTTGTTTTGGAGTTTGGGGGAAACAGGGTTGGTTCTGCTTGATTTTGACTGAAGTTTTCAAAGAAGAAAAAGGAAGGAGGAATTTAATCTCTAGAAATTTCTTCATATATTTATTGAGTCCCCTCCTCTCCCCTCTCCTCCCTTGCTCTCCCGTCCTGTCCCCTTTTTAGGTTTGTTTTATGAATGAATGCACTATTTATAAGTATTTGTTTTTCTTGTTCTTCTCTAACTTAACTATTTCCAGTACTGTTCCATTTACTTAACTAGTATTTTAACTATTGGAAAAAAAAAATTAAGGTCAATGTATTATTTGGGGATACAACATATTATTTATTTTGTTACCTGCTTTAAAATCTAGAGATACAAATTCTTGTGTGGCACTATTTTAGGTCTAGATTTTGCATTGTAAAGGAAGCTTCTGTGGAATGATTCTGACAAGTCATTAGAGAGATTTAGAAATCCTGGGTACAGAAACAATATTTTCAAAGTACCTATTTAAAGCTTTATCTCTGAGGCGTAACATATCTGTTACTAATATTTTTAAGTAATATTTAAAAGCTTTTGTTTAAGTTGTTGTGTTAGAAAAGCTCCTAAGCATCACACATATAACAAGCAATATGTTTCCCAATCTTGATTCAGAAATGAAAGAAATCGTCCAGTGAGTAATACTTAATTGTAATGAAAATTGATATGAAATGGTATTGTGTGTACATCCACATACATAGGAAAAAAAGCTGTTGAAACTTCAGGCTTTCAGACCTCTTGCTAATCTTTGATTGTTTGATTTGCTATGTTGTGTATGAGAGCCTCTAAAACTCCAAACATTGCTAATTCAGTTTGATCATGGCATGAAATATTCTGCTTTGCTCACAGGATAAGTTGTTACAGAAACACAGTAAAATGACCAACCTCTTACAAGAACAGCTTAGGAGATATCTGAGCAACTTTAACAGAAAATGGAAACAAGTCAGCATCATTTTCACTGAAAGACTTTGAATTTACTGTCTCTATGGGAATGTTGGAGGTTCATATAAGTATCAGATTTTGTTCATTATCACAACACCCTAATGTCAGGGAGTTCTTGTAAAATTCACGTGGATCTTACAGGTACTTAACCATGTACAAAAGATTTTCTTAAAATGATACTTGATTCAGATTTCAGGCCATGTTTTGTTAATCTTCTGCAAGGATATGCCTTTTGTCTTGAATTATGTACATGAAGACAAGAACATATGAAATTTTTCTCATTTGTCTAATTATATGCTAAGAAAATAATATATATATATGCTTTTATCTACTGACTGACTATTTTCAAAATTGCAATTGAAATAATAAAATGTGCTGGAATACAAGAAGGTAGTTAGAAAAATAATATAAAGCATGTTTCATCTGGTCTTAGTTTTAAAGTTTTGACACTTGTAGGGAATCTTTCCGAAAAATACATAATGGTTAACATCAACAATCCTACTTTGATGTAGTCATAGGGAAAAAAAAAAAAGACAAAATAATTTGAGAAACTTCTTTTTCCTAAGAAATCTGATTGTGTTTTCTTGCCTAATTGCTTACTAAACACAAACAAAAGAAAGACATAGCTATTATAGGAGATTCTTCTTTAAAAGCCCATTGCAGATAACAAGATAGCTGAAATGAAATACAATCAGGCTGAAATTATTGATGATCTTCAAACAATTTAATCTTTTTCTCTAAGAGAATCACACAGCAGGAGAGATGAATTGCTGAGAGCCTTGGAGAACTGTCTGCTGAAAGAGCCACAAAATGGTGGCTACTTCTGACAATTACCTTGATTTATTTAGAAATTGAAGCTCTGTTAAATTGGTAGATGGCCACTGTGAAGCTCAAAAATATTCTGTTCTTTTTCTTTCTTTAACATGGCTCAGGTCAAGAGAAATTTTCACCTCTCAAAGTCTAAGTAAGAGTACGCAATTAAAAATTAAATAAATAAATTAAACATATGAAGGAGAAGTATGGATTTTGAGGTATATGAGGCCTCCATTCACAAATTATTTGGCTTAAAAGTATTTTAAATGACTCTATAAGCAGTTTCAACAAGCTATGCCCATTTTATTCCAAGCAGCTCTAGTAAAGATGAAGAAAATTCTCTTGTAAGAAAGCATGGAGTGAAAGATGAAAAGATTCTCCATAATATGCAGAAGGCTTTACTCTTCCAGGTCTGGTGCAAGGCCCATATGTGCAGGGATGATAACTAGCACAAACAGTGGTCCTTGGGTTAATACATGACTAAACAAAATAAAATTGGTTGAAGCTCATTACACTGTTTTTAAGTATTCAGTTAAATACATTAAATCCCTGTTATTAGCTTCACAATTAAATCAGAAAGAAGATACTTCATAATTCCTTCTAGATTTAATTCTGAATTAGAACTCCTGTGCACCACGTACTTTAAAACATCTTAAAATTTTGTGCAGTTCATTTAAAGAAAATAACTAAAATCATTTAATTTATACATTTTGCATTAATTTATCTGTTTTACAAATCCTGAACCAGTCAATATAAGAGCTTCTCACCATTTCTTCCAATATGCGTGGGTGACCATTTTTATCAGTATAGAAGATGCTAAGAGAATATTATCTGCAAGAATATTACTGGAAAATCATAAGAATTCACCTGCTATTAAGTTATTTTTTCACACTATATTCTCTAAGAAGTGTGATCTCTGAGGTAATATTCAAAGTGAACTTCAAAGCCAGGTTCCAGTCTACTTCTATGCAAATCTAAAACATATTCAGTATGAAGAACAAAAGTCTTCAAATGCATCTAGCACATAGTGATAACTCTTTCGGAATTTCAATATATATCTATTTTAATATATTATATATAACATCCATCTATCTATCTATCTATCTATCTATCTATCTATCTATCTATCTCTGACACATTTTAGGTTACATTTTACAACAAATCCATCTCTTGCCTATACATTCTAGTTTCATTGAAAATATTGATTTATTAAGATAATTTGAATATAACAAAGCAGAAGTGAATGCTCAATCACAGATGTTCTGATGGTCCATATGTAGCAAATCAGAAATTTAATTCAAAGCACAGAAAAGGAAGAAAGCTTTTATAAAACAAAATAACAGTAACTGATTTTTTTTAAAGAAAACATTATTGGTACCTAATAAACGAGCGGAAACACAATATTGACTAATTTCTACATTATCTGTTTCATTAAAAATAAAAGACAAAAGTCTGCTACTTAAAAGTACTATGCATTCCCACATCAACCCCTCAAAAGTAAAAAAATTGCAAAAAACATCCCTTGAAATATTGGAATGTTCTGCAAATACAAATTACTTCTGATTTCAGTGAACTCTAACTTGTGCAGCAGTATTCAAAGTATTGCATGTGCATCAGGTGTTGGCTCGCATCAACACTTGATTAAAATCATTAGAAAGGCTTGATTTGGAGGGGAGATCATGCCATTCTAACTCCCCTGCCATGGGCAGGAAACCCTCCACTAGATCAGGTTTTTCTGAGCCCCATCTAGCCTGGCCTTGAACACTTACAAGGATGAGGCACCCACAATTTCTCCTGGCAACCTGTTTCAGTGCCTCACCACCCTCACAGTACAGGAGCGTCTTGCTATGTTCATTTAAATAAATGTTTCAATCACTCTCAAGGACAGGGAATTTACAGAAAATTTTAACTTCTTCCAAATTTTTCCTGTAGTTCACTCTATCTTGTAAAGTAAATTCAGCCCTTTTCACTTCCTTTCCTTCATGTTTCCTTCACAGAAACTCTTTCTTTCAAAATAATTTGAAGCACTGCATGACAATGAAATGAAAAGTGTAAAGGTAAGTGTGAGCTAAATTTATAAATCAGTAGTGTTCACATACGGATCACCCCCATCTAGTTAATTCTTGAACTACAACTCTCATTCAGACCAGTCATTGTCACCTGGCCAATGTTCTCTCTGGAGCAAAAATTTCATGGAACAGTTAAGAGCAGCTTTACAGATCAGCTAATAGAAGAAATTCTGTGGCTAAACCACACAGGGCAAGATTTGGAAAAGGTCTAGGAAATCTAGAAAAGACTTGTGGTTAAAACTGGCACACTGGCTTAGAGGTTGGTGTTGACAGAAGAGCAGAGTGGACAAGGATGATATGCTAAAGAGCATAATAACAATTTGAAAAAATCTGAAGAACAAGAACACAAAGATTTAATTTCCTGCAATTGATAACTTAGTGGAGTAAACCAAAGAAATTATCCAATCCGACCAGTGGAATGGGAAAGACAGATGATCTTGACAACAGTTAATTAAATACGTGTACCATTAAAAATGAGCTGACGTGGGTTTTGCTGGGATGGTTGATGAATCTGAAAGAATTTTTCTGAGTGTAAGTTATAAATGAAAATGCAAGTTGTTTTGAATGAATAATTTTAAAATGCACATCAATTCCATCAGCATACATAAAATATCACACACTAAATTGAAGATATTTAAAACTGGTTTTATGAATTAAAATTTGTGTATTTGGTATCATATGACTCACACAGTTATTTCAGAACATATGTTCCTTTATAACAAATCTCCACTCTCTCCTCTCAAAGGTTCACGTGCAAATGAACCCTATGCCACCAGGATCATTTAATAGACAGAAAAAGCACAGTTTAAATAATTGTGCAGTTGAAATTTACATATTTGAAAGATTATGGAAATATTAATTTTTATTTAGTTTGTTTTTTAATGGTGTTTTGTAAGCTTTTCTTGTTTTTGCTGTCATATGTCAGGGACTTACATTCTCTGAAGTCAATGGACCTGATCCTAAGCTAATGGTGCAATTCTCATTTAACCAGTGGGATCTGGTTAGAGTCAAATGGGATCATAATGAAAATTTCTGACAGCAGAATGTGGGCTTTAATTATCTCAAGAATGTTAATTTTTAGCTCATGTAACCCCTATCCCCACCCCAATCCCTATGCCCGGGGGTGTGTTTTAGTGCATTTAGAAGCATTTTTTCACCTTCTTCTAATTCAGAAGCATCTCTCCTAGTTCAAGAGTGAAGTTTTTAGTAATTGTTCAGATTTTTCCCAAAAAGGGAGACATTAACTCTTGCAGATTGATGTAGTACTTAATCTCAAGCAGGAGCGCTGAGAGAAACAAGATTTAGAGAATTAAAAGAAAACAAACCTGGAGCAGAAGAATTTGAAGGGAGATCCTTGTAATTATTTGCCTGCTGGCCATCTTCATTCAACACAGATATAGAGACACCATTTCTGGCCATATGTTCATGTTCAGCCACCCTGACAGTGCAGTTTTTCTCTTCTGGCAGGGATAAGCAGGAAGGAAGCATGCCAGGAAAATAGTTTCTGGGTTATGGAGAAAGGGAGATTTGGCTTCCCCCTGGTAACTTAAACCCGTCTTGAAGAGTGTTGTTCCTATGCGAGGATTCACACATTAGACAACTGTTAAGACACATGACTAGGGCAAGATCCCAGTTCACACTCCCATTAATGTTAGGAGAGAAGTGGGCTACTGGTTCACAGAAGCATCTCCTCTTCTGTGGAGGAGTAGAGCCCTGTGTCAGGGGCTTCTCTAATTTTCCTCTCAAATCCCTCCTGTGTAGTTGAGAGCTTGCTGGAGGCACACCTGTTAGTAGCTGATAAGGACATTTCCGCTTGGGGTGACTGCTAACAGGACATGTAAATCTCATCCTGTAGGAGTGGAGCTGAATGTAAGAGTTCTCACCAAAGGTTTAGTGGACATTTTTTCACTGGTTTTTTTTTTTTTGTGTTTCTTCTTGTCACACAGTTTAATAGGAGTCTCACATATTATGCTGGTGTTTCCAGCATTTGGAGGCACTCCTTGACATCTAACATTAATAAGAGGCCCTGGTGGTGACTCACTAGCTGGGCATTGTGGTGAATATGGACTCAAAGTGGAGAGCAGGTCACTGCATAAATTTGTAGTCTCTGCCAGACATCTGTGAATGTGTTGTAGAAGTCCTCAGGGTGGAAATGCCCGCATCAGTCCACTAGGAAAGACTCTTTAAATTAAAGCAGCATAGAAGAGAAAGAGGAGGTTATTCTGCTTCCTAATTGGTATGGGCTCAGGGCTGTGATATTTATTGTGCAGAGAGTGATTGAAAAGCTGTTTGATGGAAAAAAACCAAAGCCCACAATGCAACACTGTTAAATACTTATGAAAACACGTCTTAGATTTAGCCATAGAAGTAATCAATTCATTTTACAATGGAGCTTTCTGCAAAGCAGTTAGTTCACTTCCATGCCTTCAACTTGTCTGCCCTATCCTCCACTTACCCTTATATGTATCACAAATGTACAGTAACTTCTTTGCCTGTCATTTTACAGTCATAAAAACTACAGTAAAAACCAGTTGACATTAGTGATCACTTCAGCTACACAGTGCAAGATGTAAAAAAAATAAAAAGTAAATTAGCTGAGAGGAACAAATATTTTAAATAGAATCAAACAAAGAGTATCAAGTATGTATGCATCAAGAGAAAAATACACTGTTGATTTATGAAGAAAGGATATATGAATTATATACTTACTTTTTTGCATACATTTTATTGGAATGTTGTGAATTAGATTATACAAAGCTACATGAAATAACTGTATGGAAAAAATAGTCAAAAAAGCATTTGTTGAGCAGCAAGGGTTACTGTCATATTGTATGTGTTCCAGGTAACAAAGGAATTCTTGTAACATTTTATCCCCTTGAGGAAATAGGGGAAAAATAAATTTTCTAAAAGAAGCCCATTAGATAAAGGTATAAGACTGAATACATATTCTTCTGAGTCATGGAGGAAAAGTTTTCCCCTCTGTTTTTTTGTTTATTTTTTAACCACCTTTTTTTTTTCTCTAGAAGTCTATTGTTGAGATATGGCAGCAAATAGAGCCAGTAATCATTGTTTTCTTGTTTCAGGGCCAAATTCAGTTCTGAGGAACATATAAAATACAGTAAATTCAGAATAATTATTCTCAGTTGTGTCAAAATAGGATTTGTGATTACTAGAGAGCATGGGATCTTTAGCAGCAAGGAGAATAAATACTGCACAAAGAACAAATCGTGACAAAATGCTCCATTTTTGTCTAATTGAGTAGGTATAGCCATAATGGAGCATTCAAAGGAAATTGTGAAGATTAAGGAATCCATGTACAAACTTTTTTTTCCTGTAATTTTGACCAATTTCTTGAAGAATTTTGAAACTCTACTCTAAATGCAGGTTCTATGCCATAAGTTATTAGGGACCTTTCCAGTTAAATTGCCCTTTTAATGCTAATGAATGGGAAAAGACAAAATTTCCTCATCTGCAAATCAGTTTAAAGAAACTTAGGAATAGAAGAGTGTATATGTGAGAAATGTTTGAAACTAGGTTTCACCACCTGCTTTCTACTACTTTAAAATAGTTCACATTTTTGAAAATTTCTACAGTTTCAAAATATGCTATCAAATTTTCTTCCAGTAAGAGCAGAAATGCTGTTACAGACAAAAGAACAATAGGCAAATTTTTGAAAAGTTATTCTGATTTTGTAGAATGATGTGATAGGGCTTGCTGGTACCTTTCCTTAAAACCGTTCATTGAGGTTTCCCTTCCTCTGAAAAATGATGCCTATCCCTATAAATATTATATTCCCCATAGTGATGGAGGCAGCTATACAAGATAAAAGCAGAACTCAAGAAATCAGTTTTTAGGCAACAAGAGAAATACAGGAAATAAAATATAAATTATGAGTGATATTTATTTGATAAGAAATGGAATTAAAATATTGTTAAAACACCTTGTTAATTCCCATTGAGCCATTTCCATTAATTTCCATAATAGCTGGGGAAAGACATAACTTCTCAGAAAAAAATCCTATCTCTAGATTATCCCAAAAAGAGAATCCTGATTCTACCATGTCCTAGTTTTCAATTAATTGTATTCTCTTCTCTAATGTGTTAGGAGAAAAATAGCACTAGAAAAATGGAGAATGCCTGAATGCAATGTGAATAAATGGGCTATCGAAGCCTTTGAGGAAAGAAACATGGTTTACACGTAATCATAACAAGAGTTTGACTGACATACAAGGATCAGGAGGGGTTTGCTTCGTGGTTTTGCTGTGTCTCACAAACTGGCCTCTGCTCTGAGCCCAGTTCCTTTCCTTCTGACTATGATGGCTCCTTGAAGCTGATGTAACACTTGTGGGAAAAAGATGAGCCCCTCCTTATCACCTGTGTATCTGATTATGGACCTGGTGTTTGGTGACTGATAAATACTGCATGATGTACTGCACGGGTCCATAAAGGCACCAAAGAAAATGCACTCACTGGGGTATCCAGCCTGAAGAGAATCATACATACAGAAATATAATGAAATTCCAATCTCAGAAGAAAGCATTAAAAAAAAACCAAACCAAACCAAACCAAACCAAAACAAAACAAAAAAGTG
This sequence comes from Lanius collurio, assembly GCA_020086605.1. Taxonomy (NCBI): domain Eukaryota; kingdom Metazoa; phylum Chordata; class Aves; order Passeriformes; family Laniidae; genus Lanius; species Lanius collurio. The sequence continues at coordinate 936,541 of JACBWW010000044.1, read as the reverse complement.
AAGTCTGCAGGGAATATAATTCTATTAGAGTCTATGTGGAAACAATTACTTGAAACTGATTTTTGACAAACATTGGGTGCTATAAAATTCATAAACTTGTTTCTATATATTATCTGCAATTTCAGACCTTTTCTAATATGCATTCAGTGTTTTGATTTTTTTTTACATTCATCAAACATTAGAGAACTTTCAAGATACAACTCTCAGTCATCTGAGAAATCAATTAAATGTACAGACGAATCTAAGTTTTCCTATTATATTTAAAATTAAATAAATGTTAAATTAAATAGAGAGGACTTTTCATAAAACCCCCTGCATAGCTAGTCCAAGTCTGAATAAAATATTACCTCACATATAAACAAAAAAAATGGATTTGGAGAAGAAATTATATCTAGAACTCTTTTTGCTCTACATAAATTCAAATTAAATGAAGAGATTTCTAGCAAAGTTCAGAGGAATAATAAAAATTTGCAAAATTCAAGTTGGATATCTTAAATATTACGGTATAAATGAATTTAAATATTCCTACTTATTTTAAGATATTCCTTTTGCCTTAAGACATTATTTCTTCTCTTCTGCCTTATTTTCATGACAATACAAAGCCAATACATAAGCTTTCTTAATGTATTGAACTTCAAAGAACTTTTGGGAGATTAAATCAATGTTTGTGTAGAACTTCTGTTCTTGCTTTTCTTCTTCTTTCTTTTCATTTGAGAAATTGTTGTGAATGGTCTTATTTAAGGATTATGATCATAATTTGTTACTTGGAAATCTCACGTAGATTCGCATCAGAAAGTTCTTTCCAACCCAGGACCAAGAATGCTCTGTTCTGGAAATACATCTCTAACACTGGATTCACATCCCATACTTTTGAGTCAGCTGTTGAATTTCAGAACTGACGTATTTCACAGATGTTCTGAAAGTATGTGAAAATCTAATTTTACATTTTTGAAGGATGCAGAAAATGCCTCTAAATTTTTCAGATTAATTGTGCTTCTATTAGAATTCACAATATTTCTATGAAAGAATTTGAATACTATCTTTCATTCCTTATTAGATTTCAGTTTGGGACTATATATAATACTTTGCTAAGCTTGAGAAGCCATTTATTCTTAGTACGTTCTGATTTACAGATGGATACATTTGGGTAAGGGGTAGTTAGAATGAACTGTACAATATAATATATTATTAAGAAAATAATCCAGGGTCTCATAGTTCTTTAGAAACTATTGCATAAGGGTAATTATATGATGAATAGAATTAATATTGTGAAGACCAGCCAACACAAAGTCCTTGCAGCTCCTATATTAAATATTCTATTACTTCTCTAGGTCAATGCAAGAATGGAAAATATTAATTCATTGAAGACAATGTCTGTTATTCCTATATTAATATCATTATTATTTTTCATAATGGAAAATATAGATAAGAATGAAGCTGATTACCTCATAAGTCAAATGTGGCTCAAAATTTTCTGAAAGAAATGTTGCAAATACTTATTTGACTACATTGAGGTATGGTGCAGTGAACTTGAGCTTGGATCCACTGCATTTAACTTTAGACATGTAACTGAGTTGTGTAAATTAGCAGTGTAATTACCATTCCTCTTTTATAATGTTACTTGAAAGGATTAGATTCCTCTAGAGACCAAGAAGAAACTTCTGAGTAGTCTGTAGTCTGCAAAGGAAAATGGAGTACCAGTCTCCCTAGTGCAGATATTTCAGCCATGGGCATAAGCATAGATTGGAGAAAATATGGATCCTTAATTATTGAATAATCTGTGAAATCCTCCCCAAATCTGATATTTTCTATTCTTATATTAGCAGATTGTCAGCTTCAATAACTTAAGTTCAAAATATGCAATTTAAACATGGAAATGCAGAACTCTATTCAGGTTAAGAAAGTTTAGGTCCATGGCAAATGCCATTTTGACCACACGTCACTGAGGAGTGGAAGAGAAGTTTTCACTTCCACAGGCAAAGAAAAAGAGATACTAGATGTTCAAGTTATAACACAAATGATCATACACAATTTGTTACTAGAATGCAAAGAAGGCAGATGAAAAGCAATATAGAAATGAAAAAATAATGGTATATTTTTCATATGGATTATATTTATTTAGTAGCATATTAAGTTACATATGGCAGTTCTTCTTTTAGTAATATTTCTCCCCTAATTAACAAAAGTGTCTTTTTCTTATCTTATAAGAATACATTGTTTTGTTGGTTCAATCACCTTTGAAATTATAAGAATGTAAATTACAGGAAGGGAAACTTTGAGAAATCACACTAGACCAATAACCAAAAACCCTGAGATTTGAAAAATCTTCTTCTCTTCTGTGCAGTTCGCCCATCTTGATAACGTTAAAGCAGTAGCAAAATAATTTTTGTTTGTAGAAATGCAACTTTTATTTCTAGATTACTGTCTATAAATAAAATGTAGTAGTCATTAATTGCAGACTTACAGGTAGGGAAATACCAGCATACTGGGATAAAAAAATGAGTATTCACTTACTTTTCCTGTAGGTGAGATGTAAATATTTTCAAATGTAAGGTGAAATGTTTGTCTTTTTTCCTCATTTTAGACCAGTTAAAAAATACCCTCAGCTGTAAGAATCATGTGTATTTTTACCTGTTAAACTAAGTTTTACTTGTAATGTATGAATAAAGTAAAAGATGCACAAGAAGTGACTATACAGAGATTAGGTAGACTTAACACAAAGCCTCATAAACAAGGGTTTTTGTAGAATACCCATATACGCATAACAGTTGAAACTATCCAAACATAGATGCAACCTCTGACTCTGCCTTTGAACTGAATGATCATAATGCCTTAAATGCAGACCCAAAGGAAATATATTCCGTGGTCAGAACCATAGCTTTTTCCCTCATTTGAGGAATAAATGACACATATATTGTGAGAGGCTGTTTTGAACTATTATGTTATACATATTCATTATGTGGTCATTTTCTTGTTTATAAATTGATGCTAGTTTGCATATATCTTATTTGTTCTAACTGACATCTTATCTTTCTTGGTTCTCCTTGTAAATCAACAGGTAGAACTGCATTACAGAAAATGATTAATGCATGTGTAAGTGAAATAATCATCCTTTTGTTGATGGTGGTGGTGGTGTTTTATGTAGAACAAGAGATGATTTTTTAATTTGAAAAAAAAAAATCCTGTTTCAAAATAATTGCCATAGGATTCCAGAAAGTTAGTCTTATCAGAGCTATATTGGAATATAGCTATGACTTTTTTCAATTGAATAATCACAATATAGTGTCATCAATAGTAAATGTTTTACAATACAGAATTTTTGGTAAAATCTAAGTAACAGATAGTTACCTCAAAGCAGCCAATTGTCACAACAAGAGGTGAGGGAAATGGGAAAGCTGGAACCAGGTCATATGCATCTCAGTTCCCTTCCCAGTAGCTACAGAATTAGAACTTTCTTCTGTAAGAATTTCAACATTTTAATTCTGTAATATCTGTTTAATCATCTTTTAAAAAGAATAGCTCCAAAAGAAAAAAAAAAAATCCCAAAAGAACCAAACCAGAAACAAAAACACCCATCTCCTCAATCCATCGATAAACCCCAAACCCAACCAACCATCCAAATAACCAAACAAAGAAAGGGTGAAATCCTATCATGTTCATGGAGGCAAGGTAACTATTAGACATGATATATTCACAAAATAAAGCATCTGTAATCTGTTCCTCCTAGAGAATTAGCAATCTGTATAATCTAATATCATCTACTAAAGCTTCAAAAACTTATCCAATGTTTTCTTGCAAAGACATCTGTAAGTTTTATAGGGCTTTATTTCCTACTGAGTTCTAGATAAAAATATGCAATACTTGATACAGTCCCACAGAAAAACTATGAAGTTTAATAAAGTTCTCTTTTAATGCATTAAAGCTTACTGGGTGAGGTTCTCAGTCAGATCATACAAGTTGTGTCAGAGATCATAAGTACAGCAAAACATATTAATTTTATTAGCTGCCTGTCCAGGTTTTTCAAGTAGCATGCATAACATGTGGAAAACAGAATCAAGGGAAAGAGGTTTCTGAGAGGATTTTTTGTTCCTAAGTAGGGGGTGAGCAAACAGGCCTGTACAGAGCTATGATGGAACAGCACAGGTGCTTCTTTCTGTCTGTGGCAGTGCTCTGTCTGTAGATGGCTTACCCATGTCCAAGAAGTCAGTGTGGAAGGATTTGCATGCTTGTAATGTGGGACCAATAAACTATGCATTATTGTGCATTATTGTGCTCTGCAAATGTCCTGCGATGTGCAACTTTTTGTTTTTCCTCATTGCCATGTGCTTCAGTGGGTGCTACCCCTCGGTCAGACCTAAATGGAAAAAATCTGTATTGTTGCCCCACCATGAATAGAAACAGCTTGAAAATTATGGTTTCCAATGCAGTTTTTAAAGTGTATATATATATACAAACATATACATATATGCACTATATTGGTATATTAATCATCCAGACTGTGCTACCACAAACCGTTTTCTTCTATTGCTCTTGTCTGGAGGAGATGGCTGCTTAAGGAACAATCCTTCATGTCTAACAAATTGTGTGTGCTTATGTTTAAGAATAAAACCTGTTTTAGAAGTCTTTGAAGACTTCTGTGTTTTGTTGCAGAATGATGAAGCAGAGTTTCCTTTTATTATATGGTATGAAACACCATTCTGTGAGGATATAGGAGTCCAGAAATACCTCAGACAAAGCATGAATAGTTCACTGCATTTTAAATCCATGTCTCATTGGCAGTGGGATACAAGGAGCCCTTGAAAAGCAGTCCTTAGCCACAGTCAAGTATGTAGAATATGGGTTTTGTGGTAGCTCAGGGTTTAATAACAGCAGTGCAGTTTGTGGACTCATTGAGCAGAGTACCATAATCTGTTGGGAGGGGAATAAAAAATATCCCAAGTGTGATGGGATACCTCGCCCTTGCCATGAGGTCCTGTGGAAGGGACCCTGTCCATGGGGTTTCCCTACTCCCTGGTCAACCCTGTTCCCCATTGGTTGTTTTGTGTTCCCCTGCCCAGGAGGGACCCTGGTTGTTCCGTGACTCCTCAGTTCTTCAGCAGTGCCCCAGCCATGTGGCTGGAGAATGAAGATCTCTGAAACTCCTATCAAGAACTGGTCCCTATTTCTTTCCATGGGCGTCGCTGTGTAACGCATGTTGCAGGAGACCCCACTGAAAAACAAGTGGATCCACTTTTATTAAAAATGTAACATTTTTTTCTCCTAAAATTGTTCTTAATTGTCTAGAATACTGAAGAGCTTGATTGCTGTGGGAAACAAGCATTTTGGAGGGTCATTCATGCTGGTTATTGAAAGAGCATTTTCATGTTTGAACCAGTGTGGGGAGTTTAACTTTGTCCTGCTGACATCCACCCACCAAGCTGCTCTCTCACTTATCCTCTTCACCATGACAGGGCGAGGAAATATGTGGAGTGTTGTGTGTCAAGACAAGGACAGGGAGTTTACTCATCAGTTACTCTCAGGGGCAAAACAGACAAAAACTGGGAAAGATTTTCTTAGTTTACTGCCAATTAACAACAGAGTAGGACAGTGAAACATAAATGCAAAAACAAAAACACCTTTCCCATACCTCTCCGTTCTTCCCATGTACAGCTTCATTCCTCATCCTCCTACGTCCTTCCCAACAAGCAGTGCAGAGGAATGGAGAATGAGGTTAGTGATCAGTCATCATCTCTGCCACCCCCTCCTTCTAACACCCTTTCTGTCTTCCAGCACGAGGTGCCTTTCACAGGACACAGATCTGCACAAAGTACTTCAGTGTGGGTCCTCTTCATGAGCTGCAGCCCTTAAGAATTGTTGCAGTGTGGGTGTTTCCCACGGCATACAGACCTTCAGGAACAGACTGCTCCAGCATGGTTGCCCCATGGGGCAACAGCTCCTGCATGGGCTCCACTCCGTGCTCCACAGCCCATTATAGGAGCCTATTCTGCCATGGACTGTTTGGAAGCTGCAGCTTCCAATAAGGTATACTCACCTGCTTTGGTGTGGGGTCCTGCACTGGCCACATTATGGACATGGAGTGAAATGGCCTTGGCTGGAGGCCAGGTGCTCAGCTATCTCAGGTATCCCTCAATTCCTCAGGACAGGAGAAGTGAATAAGATGGAAAAAAACCCCATGATGTGTCAGGATAAAAGTAGTTTTATGTAAAGCAAAACAATGATTCCAGCCTCTTCCTTTCCCTTGGCATTTTTTGTTGAGCAGACAACAAATGGTATATCCCTTTGGGCAGTTTTGGTCAGGTATCCTGTCTGTATCCTCTCCCAATGTCTTGCCCATCCCCAGCCTGCTGGTGAAGGGGAATATTGGAGGGATTGTGCTGGGGCTGTGCCAGCGCTACTCAGCAGCAGCCAAAGCACAGGTGTGTTATCAGTGCCTTTGCAGGTACCCACACACAACACAGCAATGTGGGGGCTGCTATGGAATAATAAACTCCAGCTCAGGAAGACCCAATACTCCATATCTGCTCCTGTATGCTCCTTCATGAATGGCAGGGGGACAACCGGTTCCATCACAGTCTTCTCCATGGAATCTCTGCTTTGGCACTTCTTTTCCCTCCTTCTCTCTGACCTTGATGTCTGTTTCATATTTTTCTCACTTCTCTCTCACAGCTACTGTGCAGCAATTTTTACCCTTTTTAAATACATTATCACAGAGGCACCACCAGCATCATTGGTAGCTCAGCTTTGAGCAATGTTGGGAGGGTCTAGGAGCTGTCTGACACTGCCTTTTTATGACCTTGGGGTGGTGTCCAATGTCTTCTCACAGAAGCCAGCCCCGACAGATTCCCCTGAGAGCAAAGCTCTGTTGTAAAAACAACACAACTAGAAAACATTCTTTCCATTAAAAAAAAAAAAACAAAACCCAACCTTTTTTTTTTCAAGGAGTTTGTAGAATTATTTTTTAAAAAGGAAGAAATTGACGTTTAGGCAGGACAGTTTGCAGAACATGCTCACTTGGGCTCTGAATTCTGTCATTAAGTTAAATTATTGGTAATCTAATATCTATTTTGAGCACAGTTTGTTTTAGAGGTGAATTCCTGCAATATATTATGTGCATACATTTGAAACTTTGTTTTTAACATAACTAATTTTTATTTATTGTATTTGCTTTAATATTAATACTATGATTATTCATGATGATCCCATAATATTAATTGATTAGAGATGTAGGTATTAATGATGTTTTAATATGGCAAATACAGAATGAGCTATATTTTTTTAACATTCCTCAACTGCCATCACCATAACATCTACCAAAATTCAAACATTCTTAATTGAAACCTCAAGAACTGAATGGTTTCCTTCTTATTTTTTGAGTTTTATATTCTTTTACAATTGTGTATCATGTTTAGAATGTTTAATTATAAAAAGAAGAAACAAAGTATTGCATTGGAAGAACATAATCAGCTTGGAAATGTAATGATTTGGAATTACTGTGAATGCTTCAAAGGATAATAGTCCTTAAATGAGTCTGCCTAATCTTTCTTGCCAAACCATTAAAGATGGAAATCATTGGTTTACATATTCAAGTGATTATGAAAGAGATCAAAACTCAGGCCTATTCCCTGATGGAAAACACTAACTTAAATTCCTTTTGGCTGACATCCCATCTTGATCTCAGTGGAAGGCCCTGAAAACAAAACAATTTAAAAACAGGAACTACTTAAAGAGTGACAGTCCACAGCCTTCTCTTTTGAGAAGCAACCCATTTTCATTGTATTCATTTTTATTTATATTAAAATTGGACAATTATGCAAAAAATACCCTACAATAGAAGCTGGTTTCTTTTAAAGCAGCTAGTGAGTTTTTTCAAGAGCCCTTTTTACATAGTCTAGTACAGGATTAGAAATCTTTTAGAAACAATAATTTAGGCAAATGCAGTGAGGAAATAAGTACAGAATAAAACAAGGGCCTACATTCCACAATACTGTTTTTACATTGCAAAGATCATTACAATGAAAAGAAACAGAGAAGCTACTGACTTCATTTGAGTTGCTCATGTGTCTATTACTGAGAACGAGCTTTTTTGGCATTTTTCCGGATTGAGCCTGGAATGTGGATTTGGATTTGTTTTGGTGGTACTCTACATTAAAAATAGAGTGTGCAGTACTTGTTTCATTAAAATAATAGAAGTTGTATGGAAAGATGCTAAAGATATGTTTAATGGCTTCCTTTTTTTCTTGTTTACTTTTATCTATTACATTACCAGGAAGAATTTACATATATGAGAGGTGAGAAATTATTTTGACCCCACAGAAGTTTGATTGGAAGAACAAATGAGTCTTTCTCAGAAACATTACTTGGAAGTGCTAGTTTTGCTGGCAGTGCAGTTTAATTGTTTACTCCAGGAGGTCAAAAAGGAAGAGCTACCAATGTCTTCTGTACCTGTACTTCTGTAAGGCCCTTGATTGTGTCCTCCATAATATTTTTACTTTTAAATTGGAGAAATATGGGTTACATTAATAAGGCTGGATGTCTGGGTCCAAAGAGGTACAGTCAATTGCCAGTGTCCAAGTGGGAACCAGTAATAAGTGTTTGTCTCTCAAGGGCCTGTACTGGCACCAACATTATTTAATATCATCACCATCAACACAGACAGTGTGACAGAGTGTGATTGCACCCTCAGCAAGTTTGCAGATTACATCAAGATGAGTGGTGCAGTTGATATACCAGAGGGAGGGCATGCCATACAGAGGGACCTGGACAGGCTTGAGGAGTGGGCCTGTGTAACTCCTCATGGAGCTCAACAAGACCATGGGCAAGGTGCTGCAACTGGGTTGGGGCAATCCCCAGTATCAACACAGGGATAATGAATGTATTGAGAGCAGCAACACTGCAGAGAAGGACTTGGGAAGACTAGGGGTTGAAAAAGTTGACATGACTCAGCAATGTGCATTTGCAGCTCAGAAAGCCAACCACACCAGAGGCTGCTTCAAAATACGTTTTGAGGGAGGTGATTCTCCTCGTATATTTAGAAGGTTGGACTAGATGATCTTGGAAGGTCCCCTCCAACCCAAACTATTCTATGGCTCTACAGTACTGTGATTCTCTGATTTAGCAGCTATAAGGGTATATTTACTTGAAAAAAACAATGCTTATTAATCTGGAAAAAAGTAAGATTTATTTGTCAATAAAATTGCCTAAATCTGATGTTGCATTTAGACTTATTGCTGTACAGCTCATTTACCAAAATATATTAATGTATTAAGGTATTGCTTATGCTGGTGTTCAGACTAGATATGTGTTGTACTTGAAGGTAGTTCAATATTGCCACCTATGCTGGTAGGGGTGGAATTTTAATTTGAAATTTATTCATACAAATACTGAAAGAAACAGAAAGTTGCAGCTGCTTATACAGAAACACATTATGAGGAAGTAGGAATATAGAATTACATAAGAAAAAAATAACTTTTTAGAGGAAAAGGTATTGCAAAATCTCTCTAGCATCATAAAAAAAAAAAAAAAAAAGATTAGGAAGAGAACCAGGGAAAGGATGATAGGGAAGGGAAGAAAGGGGGTCGTGGGATGAAATTAGATATGTGCTAAAAGGAAAAAACCAAGTCTTTGTATTTTATGCATGTCTTCCTGAAAGACACTTGGTTAGTCATCAAAAGTTGTTTTTAATATATTCAATGCAAAGTAAGGAAACAAGGAAGGAAGACCTATAATTTTTTTCTTATGCTTTTTATAAATTTCTGTCTGGACACATAGGGTATTAACTTGATATTTTTACCACAATGTCAGCTGAATTGACAAAATAGGTCATGGCTCTGCATTTCAAAAAATACAGCTTTTGAAGTACTACACTAATGTACTACATTATCTGCTCTTATTGTACTGAAACTATTACTTACATAGTCAACAAATCACTCATGTCATACATTCACTCACTCTTCTTACACTACGGCAGCTATTTTTGTTCTTCTCACTCCTTCTTTTATTGTAAATAATTTAAGGGATTTTACTTTTTTCTTACATTTTTTAAAAGTACCTCACCTACAGCTTCATGTGAGACTTCATTGGCAATTTAAGTGAAAGTCAGGATCACAAGAGAAAATAAAAAACTTCCCATAAATGTACTCTTGATACACAAGGAAACCCCATCATATGCTAGAGTGCTATCACAAATTAACACAAAATGTCCGTTTCAGATCATGCTTATTTAAGGCTTGAGAAACTGTTCAAATTTAAAGTTAAATAGTAATTCACTCTGTTCCTTTGCATGATAAAGAAAAATTCAAAAGTTTCAAGTATTTTGCTTATTCATGTTGTTGTTCTGCAGGTTTGATATTAATAGGCCATGATAATTTCCCAGCTGCCAGGGATTATTGTTGTTCCACCATCAGCCATTGCCATCTCCTGAAAGGTTTCTCACTGCCATAGGTCACACATTAAAATTTTGAGAAGTGGATAATTTCCTTATTTCTTGGAAAAAAAAAATGTTGTCTTCTTCAAACCTAACCACTCTGGATCAGAGAGCAAACAAAACCTCAAACAGCTCTGCTCCTGTTTGCGGTCTACTGCACGGCTATGCTGAAGTTTCAGTGCCATCCTCATCTGGAGGCCATCTTGATTTCCTCTCAAAATTAATGAAATTTCTACAAGGTTTTCAAGTTTTCCCAAATACCAGATTAATATTCTCTTTTATCTTTGTTTAACATTAGGTAAATAATATGAATTACTGTAGACAGAGGAAGAAAAATATTGTGTTAATATCCACTAGGAATCACCAGACATTAAAATTCCACTTTGACTTCAACTCTATGGCAACTTGAGAAGTTATATAATTTTTCAAAATCTCTTAAGATATACAAAGAAAAATTTCTAAATTATTTGCAGATAGAATCATTTTGATTCAGTTGCTGATGTTCAGACAGTCCTCAGTAGCAGTAAGTTAAAGGTGTGTCTCCTTATACTAATCACAAAGAAATCCAACAAACATTTCAAAATGTTCTCCAAAAAATTCAGTCAGAGGAAAAAGACTGCCCGTGGGATGATGCTATTCAGATAATGGGATTATTTGGAGATAATTTCTATTGAAAAAAAAGAGAAAAAAACAGTCTTCACCTTTTCAGATTTCTTTTCCAATTGCTGCTGCCCTGCAGGACCCCAGAACTACTACACCAAGCCAGAGGAAGTTTCACAATGATTCTTTGTAGAACCACTGTAATAAAATTCTGTCTCATCCTGTACATCTGAAAAACAGAGAAGTTTTTCAAAGGGCACTGTCAGGTGTTATGAACTGGAGCAGAAACTGTGCTCTGGTTAACATCTGACACGATATGTTACCTGTATAGTATCTCTCTGAACTTCACATGGTATTCCTCTGCTAGCCCACAGGATCTGAAAAGTCTCTCTGCTTTAAAAATACTAAAGTCTCAGTGGTTTTAATTTGCAGCATCAAATGATTCTTAGGTTTGTTCATTTGTTTATTTGGTTTTTTATCTGACCTCAGTTAGGCTATGATGTTTAACTCTAGACTCCTGAGAATTCTGGCCATAAAGATTTCTACGTATACTAGGTGTACTACTTGTGTAGTCCAGGAGTTTTAAATTTATGAAAGTTTGTGAGAGATATTCAATTTTTATTCCTATTCTCAACATCCTTTCTTTTGCTTAGGAAAAGGCTTCAAAAATTATGTTTTTGTAATAGTATTGGCATTTTTATTAGATATCTGAGTGGAATATTTTTGTTCTAACTTTTAAATTTTTCTACTTTTAAACTTCTAAAATTCTTTTTTCTATTAAATTGTCCTTGAGATTAATTTGGTTTTTATGTTTCTTTATTTCATTTCAGCTGTTTTATTCTCAGTGAGCTCTCATCAAATCAAGATTGGCTAACCCATAAGTGTGATGTGTTTTCTTGGAAGTATCAAGAACAGACAGAATGCAAGTAACTTTTTTCTAATATCTGCTGAAGAAATTCTCGAATTGCAACTGGCACCACCCAGGAAAAATGAGACACCATTGACTAAGATAACAAATAGATACAAAACAGGAATGGTGATATAGCTGGATAACATGTCAGGAAACATCATAGAAGAAAAATTAAAATAAAACAATTCAGTTTCAAAGCCATACTTAACTGCAAGTGCTGACTGCTGTGCACCTAGGTCTGAGAGAGCAAAGTGGTTGTGTATCATGCTAAAAGAATAAGTTGTAAAAGAGAGCAGGAAAATTGTGTAGTCATAACACACAAAAAGATGCATCAGCTTAACTACACCTTTCAAGATTTTCCAAGAGCGAGGTATGTCAAAAGTTCCTTCATTATTTGGAAGTTTTTTTCTCTTTCACAGATTTTTATATCCTTCATAACTGATACTCTTTTGTAAATGAAACGTACATTAAGATAGTTTTCCATAAAAACTTTCTGAGAAAGAATTTTCTCCTTATGAACAGAATCTCTGCAACTTATACTCAAAGCTTGCTTTGGATTTCTATCTGCTGTTTCTAATATTCTGTTAATTAAATATACAAAATGTTTAAAAGTGGCCATTTGTGAGGTGAAATGCTTTAAATCAGATGAGCAGACAACAGTGACATGGCTAAAAATTTATGTGGTCATTTGAAATGCTGCTGTTTTCAACACAGGGAAAACATAGGAAGTTCTTTACTTCTCATTCTTGTGCAGTATTTTTACTTGGTTCCAGTGACATTTTCTGGGAATAGAATATCACTGAAATATCCCTGACCTCCTTGCACTTTTTACAAAGGGGGCAAGGTGATACGTCTTTCCCCTGCAAAGGATATTTATATTTCCACAAAAGTCTATCCAAGTCATCTATTTCCCCCATAAGTGTAACCCCATCAATGAAATCCTGGGTCTCACACATGCCCGAATAATACTTTTTTTCTAGTATTTTATATTCAAGATCAAAGCAGCTCACTATCTTTAATTTCTTATTGATAAACTCTAATGTTCAACCAAACTCTGGCTCCTCTGGCAATTAGTCTATCAAACAAATGACAAAATGCTATATCAGCTGCTATGATTTTGTAGGGAAAAATTTCTTCATGAACATGACCAGGTGACTGGTTACAACCAGGCAATGCCAGGTGGCACAGCTTCTTACTAATCAGGTTTTCATATTTTTAAGGGGTACCTATGAAAATGAAAGGAAGAAATGGTTGTATGGCCCAAATAATTTTGCTTTTCTGTCTCTAACCAACAGGCAGTGAACGGAATAGTACTACAGCTGCTTATTTATGTCCACATCTTTTTTCCCCAATAGCCTTCAACTATGAGACTTGTTAGCATGCACTCAAAATTTCTATCAAGATTCTACTGATGTTTAGTGAGAAATATTTACTTCTTTAAATATCTTGCTCAAACATCACTAGTGACCTGTAGACTTACCAATTAAACGATCCAGATCACTTTCAGTATGCAGAGCATCTTGCACCTATTTCCACCTTGCAAACACTCCAAAACTCTGTGAAAGAACCTTCATAAGCAAACTCATGAAAACATGTCCTTATTGCTGAAACTGTGGACTTTTTATTAGAAAGAATACTCAGACACAGATATTACTGATTTTTTTTTTAGTGTAGAAAATTGTTCATATAAATGCAATGAAATTGCATTGCTTTACAGATCCTTGGCTCGTGTTCAATCACTTTTAGCTGAGTTCTGTATGTGTGAAGACTGTGCACACATATGATGATGATGATAATGAAAAGAATAACTTAAAACATAGTTTACATTAAGATAAATTTCCTTCAATGTGTTTTCCACAGTTAAAAACCAGTTTACTGCTATGATAACTGAGAAATCAGATGGTATGCCCTAATTTCAGAGCATTACTGCTTAGATGGATTTCAGAGAGGTAGCACTATATTTCTTCATTTTTGTTTATTGCCTTTTTTCCTCCAGCAGAATTAATGTGATTCCGTGAAAAGCTCCAGTTTGATGTAGCCTGGCTTAAAGACGATCTGTTCAATGTGCAGAAAGCACCTGATCTATTAGCACAAAACCAGAGCATTTCTGCCAGTGCTTCAGGGTAAAGAGTGAGAAACATAAAGAATGTCTAAATTAGAAACTCATGATGATTAACATCATGACTGTAACCTTTGGGTTACACGTGGGCAGTGTAATTCACTGAGTAAGTAATGTTAAAGAAAATTATGAGAACAACTCTTAACTTCCAAGGCATTCACAACTGCAGTTATGTGTTAGGAAATTATTTTGCTTGGTGCTAAATGGCCAAAATCACAAGAGGAGACGGTTCTCAGCAAGTAAATATCCTGAAAACAATTCTATAATTTTCTTATTTATCAGCCCAGTTTTTTCATCCACTAGTTTTATTTGCTCAGATAATTTCAACTGGTTGAATGAGACAAGTAATCTCCAATTTATTGTGTGTCCCATTATTTGCCTTTCTTTTCCTTTTGAATAAATCAAAGGGATTTTTCCACAGTTTTATACAACTAATAAATTGTAAAACTTGGTGAATTCTTTTAAAATTCAAACACATGGCCAAATTATAAGTAGAATATTACTATATAGGTTTGGGATATTATTGCCTTTTTTCTGTGCATTACTACATCTTTTATATTAAAAAAAACCTCTGCCTCAATCCACTGATATTTTGAAGTAGATAAAACAGCCTAAACAAATTTAATGTCTTTGTCAAAAAAACAGTTGGGGATTTCACTGAAATGATGGATATTTTTTCTTGCAATTTGGTTGGGAATTGGTACTTTTGAGCTTTAAGGAACAAAAGTGAAGGAGACGGTTCATCTACACAGTGCTGAATGTTTTGCTCCACTAATCAAAAGAAACAGAAAAAGGGTTTTAAAGTACTTTAGTTTCCCTCAAGTTCGAACAGGTACAGATTATACCAAGGGATCAAGGTAAAATAATTACACATAGTTGAAACAAATATCTTCAGGCATCCGTATCTCCATGCAGGAACTTTTAAAATTTTATTACTAACACTTTAACTGATAAGGTTTTCCAAAGACAATATGTTTTTAATTGTGGGAAAAAATTCAGTGGTGATTATACCCTTGTGACATAGATCTGTTTCTATGTTATTTTGGACTTCTGCTATTTTCCTTGAAATTTTTGCCATTGCTGTTCATTCTCTAAATCAGTTATCCTGATATATCCTTTTACGTGAGGCAAACCTCAAGATTCTGCTCTTCCTCCATGCTATGGACTCTTTCTTTTACATGTTAGGACTTGAAACTAAAAAATACGTTTTTTTATTTTTCTCTATCTTAGAGGGACGCAGTCAGAGTTCCGAACAAACATGCAGCTGTCCAGGGCTGTAGGGAACACTTAAGCTTTTCACTGGGTTGTAGCAGGAACAGGAGTTTTGTCAGAAGTTACCAGGTGAATAACCTGCTCAGCCTAGTAGAAGAGCTATGGGATGATGTAGGAAAGCTTAAGGAGTATTAGAGGTTCAAAAAGGGAGATAGACTGATGGAACCAAGAGGTTTCAGAAGTAGCCAGGAGTAACCACCAAAAAAAATTCAGGAGCAAGGTGATCCTCTGTCCATCCCCCAGCAAGGATCAGGTACAATTTGTGAAGGATCAAATGGAGGGTAGTTTCTGCTTCGAGTGGCAAACAAAATCTTTCTTCGCCCACCCCACCAGGTGCCTCTGCAAAATAGGTAGGAGGCTTTGTACATAGAAGACCAGCCTAAAGATGATGAAGGTAAGATGATGACCAGAGCTGCCACCACAATCAGAAAGGTCAGTCCCCAGTATCAAATATGCTTCCAAGAGGAAGAGGAGATGGGTTATAGTCGTACATGATTCCCTTCCAACAGGAACAGGGAGCCTAATATGGCAAACAGGCCCAGCCTGTAGGGAGATCTTCTGCTTCCCTCAGACCTGGGATAGGGAACTCACTAGGAAGCTAGGAAATTATGAATACATGGCTCCACAGCTTGTGTCACCACCAAAATTTTGTGGTTTTGACAATGGAATGGCCTACACAGCGCCAGGAATCATGGCATCAGACAGGACTCCCCTTGTTCGGTGAGAGTGTCTGCACAGAACTAGCAGGACTCATTGGCAGAGCTTTAAAATGAACATGAGCCAGCCATGGGCACTCCCAGCCCAGAAAGCCAAGTGTGTCCTGGGCTGCATCCAAAGCCCCGTGGGCAGCAGGGGAGGGAGGGGATTCTGCCCCTCTGCCCTGCTCTGCTGAGACCCCACCTGCAGAGCTGCCTCCAGCTCTGGGGTCCCAGCACAGGAAGGACATGGAGCTGTTGGAGAGCCCAGAGGAGGCACCAAGGTGATCAGAGGGATGGAGCAGCTCTGCCATGAGGAAAGGCTGAGAGAATTGGGGTTGTTCAGCCTGAAGAAGAGAAAATTTTGGGGGGACTGAATTGTTTCCTTGCAGTACCTGAAGGAAGTCCACATGAAATATGGCAAGAGACAAGAGCATGTACTGACAGGACAAGAAGGAGTGGCTTAAAAATGAAAGAGAGTAGGTTTAGATTAGATATTAGGAAGAAATTATTTACTGTGATAGTGGCGAGGCACTGGATTAAGTTGGTTTTTAGGGCAAATATATTTATTTTCCACATTCTTATATAAAGTCTTGCTTATTGGTTTTAATTTGTCTCCTACTATTTTTAGCATGTGTGGATCTAAGTTGTCCTGAAAGCAAAGTATTGTATTCATCTTCCTCAAATGTAAATCCAGGTAAGTGCCCTATGCTGTAACAAAATGTTCCCTGTAGTGACGGACTTACTACGCACACACACCTACCTCAAATAGCAAAATGAAGAAAGCAGTAAATTTTGAACAAGGTGAATATTATTATTCTCACAAAGGTGATAGCCTGAGCTGAATAAAGAAAAAAAAAAGAAAACTGTTAACTGATGGTCAGATTGGTATGTTTTATCAATTTTCCTTTTGCAGGTTTGAAGAGTAAATATTTTTAAGCTATGCCTGGTCAGTACAGTCAGGTGTCCAACACATTAATAATGGTGGTCAAAGAATTCTGAAACAACTGTTGAGGAGACTATGAAATTATACTAGTTTCATATTACATCTCTATACCCTGTTGAGATTCCTGTCAGCATGACTTTCAGA
The DNA here is from genome assembly GCA_020086605.1 of Lanius collurio. Lineage (NCBI taxonomy): Eukaryota > Metazoa > Chordata > Aves > Passeriformes > Laniidae > Lanius > Lanius collurio. The sequence goes on along the minus strand of JACBWW010000044.1, from coordinate 919,432 downwards.
CTGATTCCCTTCAGAAAACTCAAAGGATTAAGTTCAAAGGAAAGACTTGTAGAATCATAGCATGGTTTGAGTTAGAAGGCTTCTTCAGGCTTCTATGCACCCTCATAGAATTGTGTTTAGCATCATCTACAAGAGGATAAACTCTGCTTCTTTATCTATATGCAACAAGACACATAAGTACTTGAAGACTACTATTTTATGGTTAAACATAAGCACACACAGTTTGTTAGATATGAAGGGCTGTTTCTTGAGCAGCCCCTATCTCCTCCAGCCACAAGCAATAGAAGAAAACTGTTCTGGCATCAGAATCTGATTGATTAATATAACTATGTTAAGCTACCCTATATATGTGTGCCTGTATATATGTATATGGAAGGGACCTTAAAGATCATCTCATTCCATCCCCTCTGCCAAGGCAGGGACATCTTCCACTAGATCAGGTGGTTCAAACCCAAATCCAACCTGGCCTTGAACACTTCCAGGGTCAGAGAATCCAGTTTCTCTGATCAGCCTGTTCCAGTGCCTCACCACCCTCAGAGTAAAGGACTTCCTCCTAATATCTTGATTTATTTCAGTTTGAAGCCATTTCCCCTTGTCCTGTCACTATATGTCCCTGTGAAATGTCACTCTACAGCTTTCTTGCAGGCCACTTTTGGCACTAGAAGGCTTCTTTAAGCTTTTTATAGTCAGAGAAATTCTTCATTTTTGCCTAACTTTTCACTTTTAGGATCAAGATCTACACCATTCACAAGTATAGGTTCTCTAATTATTACTCTGTAAAAAAGTAGGCAAGTTAAAATTGTAGGACAATTTAAGTGTGTTAAGGACCCATCAAAAAAAGCTACTTCTACCATGTAGCTAATTGTGCAATAATGTGTTTTCTTTGAGGTGATTTTATTTTGTTCTTATTATAAAATCTCTTAAAAACAATGTAAGAACAAAACATAATAAAAACTGCCAGGTATTTCTGATATTTCTGTTATTTTGACATTAGCTTGAAACAAAAAAGCATGAAAGTAACATTATGATGACAAATCATTATTTTATTTTGATTATTATTTTACAAGAATTAATTATATTGTGATATGTTAGGGATCGTGGATGGACTGAGTCCTCAGAATTAATCAAATATGCTTTAATGTGATATGTTAGGGATTGTGGATGGACTGAGTCCTGAGAATTAATCAAATATGCTTTAATGTGATGCAAAGAAATGAAAGAACTCGTAAAGAAAGTAGCAGAAATCTTTACAAAAAACTGTTTTAATGTTATAGGTTTACATGTAAGACCTTCTCTGAACCCTCATATTTAATATGCTGCAACTACAGCTACAAATTTTAATTATGAACTTCTTAACAGACTCTCTATACTGATAACTATCTTCTGAGGTTAGTCAAAACCAGAAAGGTTATTTCAGACTCGCAGGGAACTACACCCTGATTTACCCTTTGGCTTTAAACTTCTTCCTATTTAATGCAGATAAGTTCTAAATACATAACAAAAAAATGCCAGTTTTTCTATCCTGACTTTGAGCCTTGAATCTCAGGATAAATTCTGAAACACAACGTGCTTATATGTGTGGAAGCACACACATGTAGGCTGTTTTCTGCCTGAAATTTCCTTTGTACTGAAAGAATGAGTCCAAGTTTGTGGGGCCAAACTTAAGTTCGCATTTTATTCCATATGTTTTTAAGCCCCCATGGATACCTTTAAACTGGTTTATCTTCAGAGACAGTGCTGTCACCATGGGAAATGGCATATATGCATATACTGGCATTTGTAGCAATTCTCCAAACTGGCAGCTGCTATGTAACAGTGGATGATTTTTTCACAGTCTGTTCATTTCACTGAAATTAAAATAATCACATTTTTCCTTGAGCAACAGTTTTTCAGTTATAGAGCTTGTATATTACTGAACATAACCAGATAGAATCCATCTTTTAAAGATCACTCAGCAACTGATTTCAACTGTTAAAGTTTTACTTAAAGAATTAAAAAAACCTCAGAATTTTTGTTGGTCTCATTTAGTAGTGGCTGGGACTAAAGTTATTAGTACTAAATAATTCTGTACACACACACACATAAATTTAAATGTATATATATATATTTATATATATAGTCTCATCTCTCTTGCTGTCTTCCTCTATGTACATATTATATAAAAAGTTAGGAAAAAAAATTATTCTGTCTGTGATATCAAGACAACAGTCCTAAGTTTTGCAATAAGAATTTCCAAAAATTAAGTACTTATAAAAATAGGTTGGCTCAACTTTAAATAGTTTGTTCTTCAGCCTTCAATATATTTCTTTTTAAGTGGTTTTTGAATAGGATTACTGAATTACATAATGAAAAGTATTTTGGACCAGAAAGAAACTTATAATATAATATAATATAATTTGATCAGTATTTTTCTGTTTTAAATATTTTACATATGAAAGAAACATACACCTACAGTAATATAGAGGGGAATGAAGCTCTATATGGATCAGTGGACACAATATCACAATAAGTGACTAATTTTCGGTGTAAAATGATAAAAAAAGTTCTTACATATACTACATCAAAAAATCACAACATTATTAATACAGAATGCTCTTGAAACAAAGTGTTTGAAAACACAGATAAATAGAGAAACATTTGTCTAATGTGGGAAAGGTTAGAGTAAGACATACAAAATCATCGTTTTTGTATTCATAGGAGTTTTAAAATTATATACAGGGATAGGAAAACAACAACCTTAGTAGAAGCTTTCAACCATACCTAAGATTGTCACTGAAAAGATAATTCTATATAAAATGAGCAATTCTACTCACAGCAGGACTGTACATAAAAACTCCAACAAATCTTCCATCTCAGTGTGTCAGTCTGACATCTTCAATGTGTAGGTTTTGGATGACAGCTGATACGAATGACATTTTGGTACCAAGCCATAGTTATGGTCTCAGAATTTGAATAAATTCCTACTCTTTCTAAAAACAACATGAAATTTTTGCCCTTTGGCAGTAGATTTTTAGCCAGTAGTTATTCTTTTTAGTTTTCCATAATATAAATTAAAAATAGTCTTTTCATAATTTCTACACTGAATAATAAGTTGATTACACCGTGAATGAAAAAAAATTATGTTAATTATGAAAGAAAGTCAGAGGTTTCCCTGTCCATTGATTTGGCCATCCTCTGACTTTAAGTTGTAAAGTTTGCCTATCGTATTTAAAGTTTCTAAAAAAATTGCAAAATATGTTAATACAACCAAGTTTATTTTTCAATATATAGAAATAGCTTTATTAATCTGATAAATAAAATTCTTATAAAAAGTTCTGACTCAAAAAATACATTACTATTAATCCCTAATTTAAATTATCTGTGCTGAACAAATTGTTTACTCAAAACTCCATAAGCATAAGTCACCCTAGAAAACAAGAATGGCATGAAAAAGACATGACACTAGTAATTATATTTAGAAATCAACAATATCTTTTTGATCCAGAGGTCAGAAACCACACTTAACCTTTGCACGTGTCTGTGGAAAGCTACTTACAATGTTTATAGTTTTAATTTGAAGGGACTAAATTATGAGCCTACCTAACACAGCATCTACAATAATTTATTTAAATATACTCTAAGCTGGTAATTATTCAGACTAAAATCCAACATTAAACTTGTTGAGCTAATGTCCAATATTTTCAAGGGTGATCTTAAAAAGGAACCTGGATTCCCTTTTCCTACAATTTAGAAATGAAAAATAAGACTACTTTAATCAGATAGTGAAAGTGAACAGGGAAAAAAAAAAAGGGTGCAATTTTTTGTCAAGGATATTTCTTAAAAGTGCAATTTATTTTTAGAAATTTAGCAAAATAGGGGTTGAAATAAACATTCAGTCTTTTTTTGACCATTTTGAATGTTCTTGGGAATGTTACTCACAGTGAGACTTGAAAGTTTAAATGTCTTTGTTGCCCACAAATAATTCTATACTTTTAAAAAATTGTGTGAACACAAACACATACACACATAGATAAATGTGTGTAAATAAAAATAAAAATTAAAAAAAACCCTTTCATGGCAAAAAAAGATCTGTTCACTCTCAGGGTATCTCTACATATTTTGTGCTTATCTGCTCTACTTATGCTTTTCTACAGAGAGAGTTCTATTAATTAATCAAATGAAAAAAGGAAAAAACACTTGGTCTGCCATTATGACAGAGCCAATTATAGTTAAGTCTGAGAAATATATGAAAGGCATCAATGCAGTAATTAAAACTTCATTCTTTCTAATTAGTTTTGGATTTGATCAAACAGTAAGATGTGGAATTAGACTATTAAAGAAGGGTTAAAATATCCTTGAAGGATTTAGTAATTATAGATATTGATTACTTTTGGACTCTGTTGAGCCAACAGGATAAGAAAAGCCCACTTGCCTGTTTGGTACTTATATTTCTCACAAGATTGATGAGTTAATAAACAGGGAGCAAGCATTCACATAAATTCAACATCTGTAATATTTGTCACCTCTGAATTACTTGGATGTGAGGAACATCTTTTATGTGAAGTCACCAGAGAGGAGCTAGCAGACTTGATCTGCAACCTGCACTCTTTCCTATGATTAATACAGGGTTTATGTTTAAGGAGGTAACACCATTAGGCAAAAACTCAGCAAAAAAACCTATATTCCTTTAAGTAGGACCTCCTGCCATGCTCTGATATTTTCCCCTGTTTGTAAAATGTATCTTCCTCATGTATTAGGATCTAGTCTGTAATTTTCTGCATACACTATCTTAAATAAATCCACCCGCATCCACTCTTTGTAATATAACTTACTGTTTTTCTTGTGTCTTTTAAAAAAATACATAAAATTAATAAAGAAACAAAAAAATATATATCTATTTAGTTATAAAATTAATTAATAACCTGAAAATGAGGGGAAGAATTTGAAAATATTTCAAAGTATTCTTATTTACAAAACTTTTTATATTAAAAGTGCTTTTGGATCAGCTGTTCTCTAAATTGGAGGGAAAAATAAAGTTGAAAGATAATTTAGGATGGGTTTCATTTATAAGAGTGCTATGAATAAGTTAGCATAGGAAAAACCTATGAAGGACAGAAGTCCTCATTTAAGAAAGGATGCCCTAGGTTTTAACTTTTATATTCTTCAAATCTGGTACTGCTTAGTCGGCAACTCTGAAGTTTCATGTGACCTTTTAGCCACTGTTCTCTCATGCTGGTTAGACATAACAAAATCTCTCTAGATTTGTTCTTTGAGGATACCAGGCCCCAAAATATGTAAACTAAAGCCTAGAGAAAGGGGGGCAAACTTGGTGTAATTACATAATTTAGTGAAGTTATAATTGGAGAGTTAACCCTGATACACAAATGGACCAAACTTATAAAAGTGTGAAGAACTTGTGACCTGGAGTCCGTCTTGGCTGTAGCATTCTGACTGCCCAGGGTGTACCTTTGAAGGTCCCTCAAATAAATACCTACCTTTATTCTCTTATTCTTTTCTAGTCTCCCTTTTTAGGTGGCCACTTCAAGGCATCAGAAAGACAACACTTTTTATGGTATTCAGATGAAGCCAATGTTCATAAAGTATGGAATGTGAGTGAAGTCACATAAGCACACTTAAGTGTTCTGTCTAGCTACACTCCTTAGTAAACACACATTGCTAAGGGGATTTTATGGCCCCAAGTTAGATTATATTGCAATGCTTCTGCATTCTTTCAATTTTCTTTTTTTCTGTCACTGATGAATTTCATTCCCTCGATCCTCTTCCAAATTTAACTGTGTGAATCCTTGCAGAAATATACTGTCTTCCTTCCTTTCTACATTCACTCCAATTCATACAAGCACACCATATTTTCTCTTCTTTTTCTTCTAGACAGCAAATAAATTTAAACATCAAAATTTTTACAACAAATTACTCTTTTTTGCATTCTTTTCTTCTTTGGTTCATCGGTAGAGATTATTGCTTCAAATTTTCTCTAATAGAGGCTCTTTTCTCATCTTTTGTTCTCAACATGAGGTCAGATTTGCCATTTGTTAAAATGCCATTTTAAAAATGGTTATTGCCTTTTAAATGTCACACTGACAATGAAGTGAATCTGCACTCAAGAGAAAAATGTTGGGCCCTTATTTTGTCAGGAAGCAGAGAGCACACAGAGACAAAGCAGCTGTAGACCTCAGTCCAGATGAGCAGAATGACAAAAATGTTACGTTCTCAAGTGGTCATTTTTCTTAATGATAGTACATAACCTTAGTTCCATTGACATTTTACAGGATGCAGAGACGTTTTGAAAGATGGTGGGTTTTACTCGATTTTATTTGACTGACACTGATAAGATATTTTAAGATGAGAAAACCATTGCAAAATATGGTTAAAAAATAGATTTCATAAGAGGTGACTAGAAATTAAAGTACTTGTTTTCCATATGTTAAAAAATAATCAAAATATTTCCAATTTGAGAATATTTTGTATAAAGTTTTAAATGCTCAACACATTTCTTTAAAATATTTTCAAAACAGGAACACTAACAATCAAAACACAAACAAAAAAATTGCCTCTAATTTTGAAATGTACATTTCATAGCCTAAGTAAATAGAATACAAACAAACGAACTCAAAAAAATACCCAAGAAAAATACATGCCATCCCCAAAAAAGTAAACTGAAACAAAAAACAAAGGAAACAAAAACAACCAAATAAACAAACAAACAAACAAAAATCCAAGGAGATTAACAGTAAGGAAAACACAGGAATACAATAGAAAGTTTTACGACAAGGAATGCTTTTTTTCCTTGATATTACTAAATTTCTTATGTAACAAACATGTTTTCTGTACATTGGTATTTGAGAATACACATGAATCTTCCCTGAAATTTAGAGTAACATGTAATTGTTTATACTATTCTACTCCATAAATATTAGTGCTCAGATAAAAGTTAATATATATATATCAAGAATAAGAAAATTATTTTCAAGACTACATAGTTTTAAAATTTAATTTTAATGACATTAAAAATCAGTCAATTCATGCTAATTTCTGAAACTTATTTCTGTGTTTTGAGGGATATCTGGCAGATTTTAGGACTTGAAAAATTCTATTCTTTACATGATGAAAATAAGAAACGGATAATATTTCTTTTTCCAATTTATCTTATGTTTTAAATAATGATCTGGAAATTCCTAGACGTGTTAAATAATCTATCAGATTATGGCATACTTTCTCCTGCTGCAGAGATGTAATCGGCTATTCTAACAAATAAGGCTACATTAGCAGCAGGTTAAAAAAAAAACCTCTGTAAACTGCAGACAGAGCAAAACCATGAAATAGTATTTAAGTACTGGTCTCTGACCCAGGGTTAACTCTTCAGAGTTTCTTACCTAGAAGAACAGCAGGACTTGGTCTTCATTAGCTCCATACCTGGACATACCTTTTCCCAGTTTCATTCATAGTTCCATCCTCAGGTTCTGCGCAAGCCATTTCTTTGACAAATTTTGTCTAGATTACCATTCTCACAAACAACAACCAAGAAATATTTCACCTAAGCAGCAGGCCTTGAATTGGCTTTGATCCTTGGTCACCTCTAGGTTATTTGTACTGTCCTTTGATTACCATCCTTGATCTTTATTCTGAGGCTTGGCACTAAACTTCATGTTATTGTTTGTATCATGCCATAAAATCTTGTCATAAAATTGGCAGAACATAAAAAGTATTCTTTATAGAAAAAGAAACCACAGATAAGGAAACAACAATTCTGATTAACCCTCAATTAGTATTCAAGGACAAAAGGGAGAATTGCAATCCTCATGTTGTGACACTCTTTAAGTAAGATGTCTAAAAAACAGAACAGCCTAAACTAGCAAATTTTTACTGCTGTAATGATCCCTGTACTGCTTCTTCCATCAGAACTAAATCTTTCCTGAGCTGCTACAAAAAATTTTGTGATGCAATGTAGTTGGAGTTTGGGTATTTTTGTGTGACCTCAAGTTTACTTATTAGGCAATATATATCTATTTTCATTTTATGAAGAAAAAATAAAAAGTCTTGTATTTCACAGAAATATAAACAAAAGAAATGTGGATAACAAAAATCAGTTAATGTTTCATGACTTCAGCCCCGCAGAGACAACATCACTGAATTTTCTTTGGTCTCCATTTATGAATTTCTTATGCTCTCCATCTCTCTCTGACTAACATTATGTAGTGTTTAAATGCCTGATGTTATGTTGACTCAGTTGATTTTCTGGAAGGGGGATATAGATGTCCACAGAAACCTGATGAAGTCATCATTCAACAGTGTGTGTTGTCAACAGATTTCCAGGTGGCAAGTCAAATATTTCAAAACATTTGTTTACAGGTGTGTATGAAAAATGCTCAGTTGTATGGTTTCAGGTCTTTTCACTCTACTGAGTATGCCATGTATGATATATGCCTAAGTGGATTTTTTTACACTCTGGAGTACCTACTTAGAAAATTTTTTGAAAAGCATTAATCAAATCCCATTTCAAGAAATGGTATTCCAGCTCTAGCAACAGCTGTGATCTCAAAATGTTTATCTCTTCTTGTTGAGATGAAGCTATGACTTACCATTGAGTACCTGCCTAGAGAGAGAGATCTGAATGTCTCTCTCTTTATTTATGTTTTAATTTTGTTTGCTGTCTTTAATTCAGCAGACAATAGCATCCTATTTTCCAAAGGAGGAGGTTCAACTAGAAAATAAAAATTAATTTTTAACAACAGGAACAAATAATAAATGTAATAACTTATCTGGGAATCTGGACCATTTTTGATACCTCTAAATCAAGACTGTCTATCATTATAAATTTCATTCAATCACAAGGGAAAGACTGTTATAGAACTACTTGTTAAATTGTATGAACACTATTGTAGAGCTGTTAAGACTGATAAAGACGTGTGTATTTGTGATTCCACTATAAGCCAATAAAGAATGGAAAAGACTGCTAGGTGGAAGAGATAGTGTCTTATGTAATTTTAAAATACATTCAAATTTAATAAACCAGTCACCTGTCTTTTTCTATCAATTCCATGTACAGAGTTTTTTCTTCTACATATCTAGATAAAAGGTGTTGTTATTAAATTATTTGCTGGGTGCTTCTTCAAAATTCAGTTTTGCTTAAAATGTAGCTAAAACTGCAGGAGCACACAATAGCTCACGTTATGTTTGTCATCTGCTTTTTTCAGTTAAATGCTGGTGCTGTTGTTTCTTGAAAAGAACTTTTAAATGTTGTAATATAGTTTACAAAGAAAAAAGAGAGTTATATAAACTTTTAAATGCACCTGTGGTGGAAATCTGTTTTTAACCTGGGTAATATACTCAAGTTTTTTAAGATATCACCAATAAATTAAAAAGAAGTAGAGTTTATTTAACACCTAATTAAAGCAGCAACAGCAGGGAAACAATCATCATGTGATAAGGTGAAAAGGAAGAACTTGAGTTAAAATAATAATACATTCATTTTCCCCCAAGATTAGCCAGTGTTTGGAATTCTTTAACCCAAGAAGAATAAGCTGGTTTAGACTCAGTGTGATGAATCTATCTTTTTCTACTGAAGCTGAAGTTATGGAGGAAGAGAACAATCTGGATCATGAAAGTTCATCCCAAAGAAACAAGTTATTATAACAGTCAGTTCACAAAACTTTTCAGTAATTTTCAAGAATTCAGAATTTTCAGAACTGATTGTCAGTAAAGTATTGAGCCTTAAGTAAAGAATACAGCTTAATATAGCAGCATAATATCATGGTAAAAAAGTACATTCATTTCCCTTTAACAATTTGATCTCTTTCAAATTTAAGGCTGGTTAGTGCCTAGGATGTCGAGTGGGGTGGGAGGATCAGAGAGATGAAGAGGATGGGACTGGGGATAGGTTTTCTCTCAGGGCCTGCACTTGTTTGAATACATTCTATACCAGTGGGTTAAAGTAACCAGAATATTAGAAACTATAATCAAATCGCTTCAGTGGACAGTTCTGCCCTTCTTGCTATCCTTGTTGCTACAGGCACCATATAAGCACAGATCAAGAATTTTATCTTTCCTCCCAAAATCTCTCTGTGAAAGTGATCCCCTATTAATTGAAACATGTAGTCCCAGAGATACTTCTGGATCAACGTGCTGAACCCCAAACATTTCCCTGATTCCGAAACATATGGAGTTCTTGATCTCTTTGGAAGTGCTCCATCACCTTAGATAAAAAACTTTCTGTAGTTTAAGAAGAGTGGCCTAAGCTAGGTTTCCTGCATTTCATATCAACCACACTCAGCTTTAAAGCTTGTGTAATTTGCATGTTTGCTCTTGGATAATGACAGTGATATTGACATTATTACTGTGACACTTGCTGAAGAAATGGTATTATTTTTCAGCATATTTACTTGCTCGGAGAGATGCATAACTTTCGCCTTTAATTATTACTTCTTAAGAACCATGTTGATGCTCCCTGATGCAGTTGTTCCCCCCGAGGGTGGCACAGGTACAGGCCCAGGCCTACTCAGCCACCCTGGAGACAGCACCTGGGAATCAGATGGTTTTTGTTGTAGTGCAGGGAATCCTTCCAACATGTATAAGATAACGATAGACTTGGAAGGAAAGATGAAGCGATATTTCTTTAGATGTTCAGAGATGATTTGTTCCTCCAGCCGCATGGCTGGAGTTCCCAGGCAGACCCCAGTCATGGGACCCTGCTCTCTTCCCAGGCCCCGGTCACACAAACCACCCAGTCAGGAACAGGCATGGGGCACACGTGACATGGGGACAGGGGCAGGGACAGACCCGTACCCTGCAGGGTCCCTCCCCCCGGGATTTCAGGGGCAGGCACCTCCACAGGTTTTGATGTCCAAACCACAGCAGCAGTCGTCTTAGACTCTAGTGGTGTCTATAAGGTTCCCTTGGATGCATATGGACCCCTAGCCCAGGGATTCAGTGCGATGCTGCTGGGAAACCCTGACATTACCCATGAAGGAATTCTAGTGCACTCAGGAGTTATTGGCGCTGACTTCAAATGTTAGATTCATGCCATGGTCTCCTATTACAGCAAAAACCTCCTATTACTATTCCTGAATAGACCTGTCTTGCTAAATTAGTGCCTTTTAAGTCTTGTGTTCCCAAGATAGAGCAACAAATCCATGGAGATAGCAGCAGTGGATCTACGGGACTTCCGCAGGCCTTCTGGACTGCAGACATCTCTGACCAAAGGCCACAGATGACATGTGCCCTGACCCTGCCAAACGCCTTTCCGCCCCGGATTCAGCTTTGAGGTTTGATTGATACGAGTGCCGATGTAACTATCATCTCCTTCTCTGAGTGGCCTCCCTCATGGCCTTTAGCCCCTGTGGGACTGGCCATCGCAAGATTAGGAGGAACCACGCAGAACTATTTAAGCAAATGGCCTGTGATAGTGTAGGACTCAGAGGGATGCACAGCTACAATTAGGCCTCATGTCACAACCACTTCCCTTAACCTTTGGGGGCGGGATGTGTTGGCAGCTAGGGGGATATGAATTGGGACGAATTTTTAGTAGGGGTCACTGTGCAGAAGGGCACACAGTACCCTACACTGCCTTTGCAGTGTCTGACTAACATACCAATCTTTGAACCTCAGTGGCCCCTACCAAAGGAGAACTTAGACATCCTTCATCAGCTGGTTCAGGAACAGATACAACAGGGGCACACCGAGCCTTCTACTAGTCCCTGGAACATTCCTGTTTTTGTAATTAAGAAGAAATCAGGGAAATGGAGACTGTTACAGGATCTCTGAAAGGTTAATGGAGTAATGGAAGGTATGGGGGCATTATAGCCTCGCATGCCTTCTCCCACCATGATTCCTGTGGGGTGGGATATCCTGATCATTGATTTGAAGGATTGCTTTTTCACAATTCCTTTGCATCCTGATGAAAATCCAAAATTTGCCTTTACTGCACCTGCTGTTAGCAATGCAGGACCTGCTAAGAGATACCGATGGAAGGTCCTTCCTCAAGGGATGAGGAACAACCCAATTATCTGTCAGTGGTATGTTGCTCAAGCTTTATCCAGAGTCCGCAAGCAGTTTCCTGGTGCATGCTGCTGCCATTACATGGATGATATCCTGGTGGCAGCATCCACCCAGGATGAGCTGCTGAGAATAAAGCCTCAGCTGCTCGCTGCTCTGCATGCCTATGGATTAAAGGTAGCTCCAGAGAAAGTTCAACAGCATCATCCTTGGAAATATTTAGGAGTAAAAATTTTGGACCAAACTATCCAATGCCAAGAGGTGCAATTCCCTGATTTGATTAAAACCTTGAATGATGCTCAGAAATTGCTAGGTGTCACCAGTTGGTTACGATCTTATTTAGGTCTAACCACAAAGCAACTTGCCCCACTTTTTTGATATTTTGAAGGGGAACCCTGACCTGAATTCACCTCAGAAGTTGACTCCTGAAGCGCGACGAGCGCTGCAGGAGGTCCAAAAGGCTGTTTCCGCTCGTCAGGTTTGTCAGGTGGATGCCTCCATTGCTATCACTGTTTTCATCACCATTCCAGACCTCCATCCTACAGGTATCATTGGCCAGTGGAATGCACAATGGTCTGATCCTTTGCATGTCCTAGAATAGGTCTTTTTGCCTCATCAGCCAAAAAAGACAGTGACCACAGTGTCTGAGTTGGTTGCTTCTCTGATAATCAAATGCCTCCAACGGTGTTTGCAACTGATGGCAGCGGATCCTGCAGTAATTGTCATTCCAATCTTGAAGGAATGCTTTGAGTGGAGCCTTGTCCATAGTGCTCCTTTGCAAAAAGCACTGCAAAACTTTTCAGGGCACATCACTTACCATCTGCCTAGCCATAAATTACTGCAGTTGGCAAAATTGATCATACTTTCCTTGTGGCTGAAAAATAGTCGAGTGACAGTGCAAGGACCCACCATCTTTATGGATGGTTCTGGGAAGACAGGGAAAGCTACTGTTACCTGGAAGGAGGGGTCTGAATGGCAGGTGCTGAAAGGCCATGAGTCAGGGTCTGCTCAGTTAGTTGAATTAAGGGCTGTTACCATGGCTTTTCAACAATTCGCACAGGTGCCTTTGAATTTGGTACTGACTCTGCTTACATAGCAGATATAGCCCAATGCTTAGATTGTTCATTTCTGAAGGAGGTGAAAGACACGGCTCAATATTGCAAACCTTGTGGTCTGCGATTCAGGCCCGAGTGCAGCTGTATTACATTCTGCACATTTGAAGCCACGCTGATTTACCAGGTTTTCTAACAGAAGGCACTGCCAGGGCTGACATGCTGGCCAACCCTGCATGGGTAGGGCCTCAGCCTGACAAAATTGCACAAGCCAAGGCATCACATGGTTTCTTCCATCAAAATGCACATACTCTGCAGATGCAGTTTCATTTAACACAAACTGAAGCTTGTGACATTGTCAGCACTTGTGCTGACTGTCATGGACTTGCTGTACCTTTGTCACTGGGGGTAAACCCCAGAGGGCTAAAAGCCTTGCAGCTTTGGCAAACGGAGGTAATGCACATCCCTGAATTTGGCCGGCTTAAATATGTGTACATCTCTATTGATATGTTCTCCTCAGCTATGTGGGCTACTGCTCACACTGGAGAGAAGGGCCATGATGTCATTGCCCACTGGAAATTGGCTTTCTTGGTCCTGGGCATGCTGGCTACTGTGAAAACCAATATTGGTCCTGCCTACGCCTCGGAGAGGATGTGGCAGTTCTTGCACCTATGGGGTGTAACCATACCTTTGATATCCTACATTCTCCTACTGGCCTAGTCATTGTCATCCGCACTCATGGTACTTTGAAGCATGTTTTGGAAAAACAAACAGGGGGAATGCATGGGAAAATCCCACAGAGCTGACTGGAAAATCTTTGTATACCATTAATCACCTTACAGTACCACAAAATTCAAATAATCCTGTTATTCTGAGTAATTTTCTCTCATTGCAGTCTTCAGGTGGGACACAACTGCCTCGGGCAAAATTCTGGGTATGGAATTTACCGACTAACTGATGGGAAAGCCCTCATAACTTATCATTTGAGGTCGTGTGTATGCTTGTGTTTCCACAGATACTGGGGTATTATGACTACCTACAAAATGTGTTCACCCTGACCTACTGCACCAGAAGAGGAACAAGCAGCCTCCAAATGGTGACCAGAATGTAAATCATCAACCTAATGAATCTTCTGATGATGACCAGGATGTCAACTGTCAGGCAGATGGTCCTTCCACAAGCAGAGACCGAACTTTAAATTTCTTTTTATGGAGTCAGATAGTTAAGGATATATTTAGAATTAATAATTGATGCACATTTCTATTTTAGGATTAATACCCAGTAGACTTTTTATCTTTTCTAAAAAACAAAAAGGGAGGATTGTGGACACAAAAATGATGCTAGCATGAAAAATCCTTGCTATTTTTCTTGTCCTGTGGGAGGCTTTTCTCTCTCACAGAAGCTGTTAGTAAGTTTTAACACCTGTGACCTTGTAAAGCTTTGTTTATAGTTCAATAGAAAAATATTTTGATGATAAATGTTTTAGTATTTTGGCTAATGACCCCAAGGGGGTGGTGTGTCTTTGACCAATTAGCTTATGAAAAAAAGGTCTATGATATAGTGGAAATTAATTAATAAACTCATTCTTCTTGGAGCATCATTCCTGCCTGCTGGTTTTCTCTCTCCCTTTCTCATGGCCACTTTCCCAGAGACCTGCCATCATATGCTGATTCAAAGATGACAATGTGTTTTTATTCATGTACACATGAACATAGATACATTTGGAAATTATATTTTAGAAAGGACTCAATAAGTGTGTGACATTTTATGAATCCAAAGGAAACTATAACTCAGTCTGGGAATCAGAAAGCCACCTATAAGATGGGAAAAGGAAAAATCAATCATTCCAAATGCTGACTTAGCCATGATTCCTATCATAATCAAGGAGCAATTAAGATTGCTGCTATTTCTTCAAAGCAGTAATTTTAAAGTTCTGTATTAATATTGCTGTTACTGACTGGACACATAGACTATATTACTTAATTAAATGATTCTGGGAGCATTCATTGGTCAGCTGACATGGCTGATCAGCATAGAAAAGTATGTCTCTGCTACTACATTTCCTTAGCCTCTGAAAAGCATAGCTGTATACAAACTGCCTGCCGCGGTGCCTGGCCATTCACAAATAATGGCTTTACATTTCTCTGGAAAATGTGATTTTTCCTATAGCAAAACTTGTGAGGAATTTTTGTACTGATTGAGCATGCTTGAGAGTGAATTTCTAGCAACCATGGGCATCTTCTGCCACTGCTTTATTTCCCAGGTGCCAATTTGGTCTTAGAGATTTTTAAAACTGAAATTTAAGGATGGTTAAGAAAACCATGGATTCAGGTGCCAGCATGGAGAATAGAGTGGTATGTAAGAAAGTGCCATGTGATCTCCTTATGGAGGTCACAGTCTGATGGTGACCTGACTGATCAGTGAACTTTTTGGTCCATGTAATCTCAATTCCTGAGACCAGAACTGGAGATACTTGAGCAACTGGAAGAAGCTGATAAATGGAATTATTCTCTTTGGGGGAATTCCCATATTTCTTCAAAATTTTCCTTTAGGAACACAATGATACATATAGAAATACAGGAAGAGTGGAGCAGGTGAGAAGAATCTGTTTTTAAAGATGGTTTTCTGACCATGTCTCTCTGTAACACATCTCTGGCTATTCAGTTTTTTGTCAGGGTTGTGAGAAAACAAATCACCATAAGTTGAAAGTATTCCCTACCAGAAAAGCCTTGGGAATGAGGATTCAATGTATAACTCAAAGGGATCTTTGATAGGATGTACTCATTTGGTGTCTTATATTCCATTTTCTTGCTTTCAGTTTATTTAGATTTTATTTTTTTCTTTAAAAGAGAGTAGATAAATCTATGAAGGTCTGATATTGCAAAATATTATTGCAGGGAAAGATTGCAGATATTCTAACTACTGCAGAAATGTACTCAGTTCTAAAGTGGTCATATATACTTCTCCTGCAAAGAAAGTGGTAAATGAATGAGTTCAAAGGTTCATAGAGATAGGTCTTTTCATTCACCATCTAAGAACATAATACATTAACAACATACATATTGAGCTAAATTAAAATGAGTGTTAATCCTTGAAATATTTTTTTATACAATAGATGAACATATGAAAAGTAAGATATTAAAATGAGAAACATTAAATATTAACAGGTTTTCAGATCAAAAGGCACTCACTCAAGGATTTTGAATTGTCTCCCAGACAACGAAGATGAGACCTAATTAAACAGAAAATTATTTTAAAGGTAGTGAAGTGGGTAGATAAAATTTTTAAAAATCCCACCAAACTGTTAATGGATCACAGCGTTAAAGAAAGTAGAGGGTTATAAATTTCTGACACTTGCAGAAATGGAAGTGTAAAACTACGTTCAATTTTTTTTTCAAACTAATTATTTTCATGTAATCCATAAAGTTTTGATTAATTAGATAATATACAAAAAATCTCTATAGCTTTTACTGTGGCTTTATAGAGGATAGAGTCCTAGCACATCTGTGTGTATATGTAGATGAAAGGTCTAAGAAAATGCAATGGTATTCCAGTAGCTAAACAAAACTTTAACTTCTGTAGTAAATGCTCACAGATTTGGGGCACTTTATTTGCTCTTTTGTACCTTTTGAAAGAACTTACTAAGTATTTTGAAAAGTTTGAATCATCCATTTTAATCTTAATGGAATCATCTCATATGTGTGTTTTTCGTTTTCAGCACAGGAATAATCTGATTTGCTTGTATTATTTTCTGTTCTTTAAAATATATTAAAGAACATATGTTTTCTGTTAATAGTCAGAAAAAGAAGCCATACTGACTTAATTTCGTATTAGATGTTGCAACACATGCTTAACCACAGAATTTAACTTTGTGTAATATAAAATATATTTTGTGTGTCTTTGCTATCCTCCCCCCACCTTTTCTTCATCCCACAAAATTTAGACCAGCTCTATCAAGTACTATGGGATATAGAGAATTATTTCTAATTTCTTTGCAGGTGTTCCTATTTTATTTATCACCAAAACATCTACAAGTTTCAGTGACATTAATTACTTTTCTTTCCTACTTCCTCTGAGATGCAAATAAGTTATAATCATACTTAAGGAATATTTATTGGAACACAAGTCTAGTACCTAGTATTAAGCACAATTGAATAGATGTTAATACCAAATTTCATAACTGCTCACTTTGAAACATGATCTAATATCATTGTCTTGATTAAACATCGGCCTTGATTTACAGACAAAGATCTGTGTCATACCTGCCCAGTAGGTTTGCACATATTCAAACACTGGCAAAGCTTCATCTGTCTCCATGAATTTTACAGTGGTCTCAGGCAGCTATCACAGGTCTAAATTTTTGTTTACATGACAAAAATCTCAAATTAGTCCTTTTCAAAGAAAGTATTCTAAGTTACAAAGACTTCTAATTCTTGAGCTATGGTTGTGGGCCAATGTGAAACACTGATACTATCCAGACTTCCTTATATTTGCGCTTTTTACTGCAAAAATTTACTGAAGTTAGTAACATCAGATGAGTTTCCAAAAGTAATTGAGCTAGTAACTCTAAATGAGCTTTCAAAACAAAGTCTCATGGATTTCAGAACTGGGTTTCAGAAGAACATGACTGGTACCTATAGCAGTTATTTTTAGTTGGAAAAGTCTGACTTGATAGAGAAAATAATTCCTTTCCTGATGCCTGTCACTCCTGAACTCTTAAAGCCACAGATTTCAATTAAATGCAGTATGCAATTATTTTGAGATTATGATAGTTCAGCGTCCTGCATTGTTTTTGTAGTATTCACTACAGAAAAAAGGTGTCTTCCTTGTGTCATCAGGCAAGAAAAGATAACTTTAGTTCATCCATTGGAACACTTAGTGCTTACTGAAACTATTAGCAAGTAAAAAAAATTAATTAAAATAAAAAGACAAAATATTTCCAGCCTTTACCTTGAAAAGTGGCTTTCCTCCATTTAGAATTCTAACTGTCAGATGTTAGCAGATACTTCTGAGCATGAAGTAAAATATAGGAGGGAACTGAGTTGCTAATTATGACTCATAATCTGTCCAACTTTATATGCTTTTATTAAGTTGCAGAAAATCTGACGCATTTAGCTTTTACTGTTCCTGTTGAGAACATCCACCTTAAATGTACAGTGCATGAAGCATCAGATTTGACTGTATTCTGGAAAAGCAACTATACTACTGGGCTTCAGCACTAGCTGTTCTCATAGCTCAGGCCTCACATTCAAGCTTTTTTGTCATGTATCATTTTTACTTCCCTCCCTTCTGATTCATAGTTTACTACCTGTCAAAGCAAGAGATGGTCTGATTCCTGTTCCAATCTGTGCTCCAAAGGCTGCTGTTGAAGATATTTCAGTTTCTGGACAATGATGTTTTCTCTTGAAGTTACTCAGAGTATAAAACATTATTTCTTTCTGGAACACAAGACCTTCAGGAAAAATTGAAAACAGTGCCTAAAATGGTCATGGTTATAGCATTGCAAATACATTGATACAGAGAATAATGGAAGAAAGAATGGTCCAGAAGGTAGACAGGCTTGTGAGGCCTACTTAAACAGGATCTGTTACTGGGTTCATTGTAAGTAATAAGTTGTCCAGATGGAAGGTTAATAAGATGTTAAAATAAGTACTAAATTTTGTTGCACGAGGAAAAAGGGAATTCCACAACTTCATGATTTTGGGAAAAACCCACAGTGTGGGTTTAAACAAGATGGGGACAGAGCTTTTTGGGTGGTGGCTGCCAGGACCTTTCCTAGAAAAAGGTACACATTTTCATAATGCATTTACTTGAAAAATCAAATAAGAAATTGTTCTGAAACTGTATAATCAAAATAAAATACCATATACATGAACATTAAACAAAAATAAAGTCCTGTTTAGAATTCTGAGATTTTAACTTAAAAAAAATCAAGAGAACTGTAAATCTTGGAGAATTTAAACACAGGTCAGTAAGTAGATCTGTTGTCCCTAACGCCTTGTAATTACATACAGAGGAAGGCCTGTCTCACTGAAATCAATGACATTTTCATTTAGATAAGACAAGGAATCAAACCACAGTACATAAGACTTATATAAATCTTCCTATAAAGTTTTTCAAATACATGAAGATGTGGCCAAATTTAAGCATATCACTAATTTTAAAAATCTTAGCACTGAACTGGAAAGAATCATAACGTTAAATATTTTCTGAATTATCTTTACTTTAAAATGTCAAAAAATAACAAAGTCCAATAGAAATTATGGTGAGTGTGACTGTTTAATACCAACTGAAGCACTGGCAAAATGTATTATATCTATTCAGCTACATTTTTAGAAGTCCATAGTTTTATTTTATTAGTGCAACAAAGATACTTGAAATTGAAGCCAAGACTGTAAATTAATTTCCCACAGAAAATAGCTGAACATGAAGGGCTTGAACTTTTCATGAAAACTCGTCAAGACCCTTGATACTGTGAAGAAATCCTCCAAAATTATGGTTATACTTATAAATTTACAGTTGCTTATTAAATATCTGCAAAGTTTAGGCAATTGCAGTTTCAAAAGAAGTTTACTACCCTAACTTTGGAATATTTTGATCATTGTTGAGTTTTATGAAATGTGTTCTTTTAAATGTAAAAAGTTCCACATTTAACCACAGCTGCCTACAACTGTTCAGTGGATTTTCTGAGATATTTTTTTTTACCATCAAAGAAAATTCTACGTATATTGGGCAGAGTTCTTTATACTGTCTGGATGTCTAAGATATTGTTTCTTCAGCTGTTCATGTTTGTGGCTGCATCTGTTAAACAAAGCTATAAGAAACTAGTGTATTTCTGATTGCAAAAGCCTACTTCATGCCATATGAAGAGTGATCAGAAGCCTTACACAGAACAGCTGTGTATCCTCCCTGGGAGAGGGCATCCACACCTTCTCTGAGTTACCTGTCCTAGTACCTTACCACCCTCTCAGTAAAGAACCTCTTCCTGATATCTAATCCAAATCCACTCTTTCAGTTTAAAGTCATTACCCCTTGTTCTATTACTGTGTGCCATTTTGAAAAGTCCCTCTCCAGCTCTCCTGTAGACCCCCCTTAGCTTCTGTAAGGCTGCTGTAAGGTTCATTTGAAGCCCTCTTTTTTCCAAGCTGAAAAACCCAACTCTCTCAGCCTTTCTATATAATGAGAGGCTATTCAGACTCTCTTGACCATCTTCCCGACTCTCCCTTGGATTTGTTCAAGCAGATCCACATATTTTTTATGTTGGGGGTTCCAGCGCTTGGCACAATTCTCTGGATAGGGCCTCATCAGTGTGGAGCAGAAAGGTAAACTTGCTTCCCTCAACCTCTTGCCACTCTGCTTTTGGTGCAGTCCTAAAGGATACTGTTTGTTTTCTTGGCTGTGAATTCACACTGCCAGCTCATATTCACTTTAATATCCACCAATACCTCAGAATCCTTCTCCACAGGTCTGCTCTCAATGTACTCGTCACCCTGACTGTATCTATGTTGGGGATTTCCCTGAGGCAGATGCAGAATACATTTGTCCTTGTTAAACTTTATGAGGTTTGCACCGATCTACCTCTCCAGCTTGTCAATGTTCTTCTCAGCAAATTTGCTGCCCTCCATGCCTATGCCCTTGATAATGATGTTAAAAAATACTGGTCTCAATAACTGGCCTTTGGGGAATGCCACTTGATGCTGATCTCCACTGGGATATTGAGCTAACAGCAGCTCTTTGTCTGTGACTGTGCAGATAATTCCTGATTCACTGAGAGATCCACTCATCAAATCCATATCTCTCCAATTCAGAGACAAGGATGTTTTCTGTAACAGCATGCTGGGTGGGGCTGGGTTTGGTTTTGTGCTGAAAACAATGTTGATAACACAGGGATGTTTTTGTTACTGCTGAGCAGGGCTTGCACAGCATCAAGGATTTTTCACTTCTCACCCCAGCAGTGAGAAGGCTGGGTGTGCACAAGGACTGGGGAGGAGACACAGCCAGGACAGCTGACCCCAGCTGACCACTGGGGTTCAATACCTTAAGGCACATGCTTTGCATATAAAGCTGAGGGGAGAAGAAGGTAGAGATGGGACAGTTGCAAGAACGGTGTTTGTCTACTCAAGCCATTGCTACGCTTGATGGAGCCATGCTTTCCTGAGGCAGCTAAACAGCTGCCTGTGAGGTTGAAGAGATTTCTTTTTTTTGCTTTGCTTTGCTTTTGTGCACAGCATTTGCTTAACCTATTAAACTGTCTCCATCTCAACCCATGCTGCCTACAGGTAAACAACTTCTTTTCCTCTATGCTGCTCTTGGGAGTATTTTTCCAAATTATTTGACATTTTACTATGGTATTTTTTAACTTTAAAAAACAGTGACATGTTCTTAAAGATACATTCAGTGACATTTCCGATTGTCTCACAGTCTTTCTTAAAGAAAAAAATGATTTCAGAAGCTAAATAGAGATTAAGTATTAACCAAACCAATAACCCAGAAGTTCAGTGACCTAATTAGTAAATATTCATCTAATGATCTCCAGAATGACATCATGCACATAACCTGAATCCTCATGACAGATGAGAGTTATATTTTGCCTCTTATTGGATCCTCTGTCATTAACACATCGCTAAATTTTAACTGCTGGTTCTCATGCCTACATTGTTCTGCAATGATCTATTCAGACAGTAAGACAGGTCAAAATTAATGGAGGTGTTAATTCTATGTCTTCCAGGAATTAAGGGTAACCTTAATGAAAGAGATTCCACATTTTGCAGGTAATTATCTACATGATAATCCCTACAGAAAGGGAGCTTTTGCTTTTGAGAAGGCAGCATGATGACAAGAAACTAGACTCTGCTAAGAGGAAAAAGGAGGATATAAGAGATGAACACCTCTTGCTTATTACTTTTGTTCTGTTTTTCTTCTCTCCATCTCTTTCTTCTTCTTCTTCTTCTTCTTCTTCTTCTCTTATTTCTTCTTATTCTTATTCTTCTTTTTTCTTTCTCCTCCTCCTCATTTTTCCCCTCCTCCTCCTGGCAAGCAATACTGTCAGATAGGATATTCTAAGGCCTCTTAAACCACAGTAGGCACCTAAATCCATTAGATCACTTTTTGGTAAGCTGAAGACAAGAATGTAAATATGATTATTTATGTGCAGAATTAAAAATAGAGAACAATTAAATATTTCTTGGTGGTTAAATTAAATAATGAACATATATTACATAGATGTAAGGGTTTGACACTGGCCAAATGCCTAGCATCCATGAAAGTTGCTCTCTCACCCTCCCCTGCCACAGCTGGGCAGAGGAGAGAGAAATTTAATGAAGGTTTTGTGAATTGAGATAAGGACTGGGAGAAAACACTCCAAGAGCAAAGCAGGCTCACCTTAGAAGGTACAAATGGAATCTATTCCTAAAAAAATCAGATGAGGAAAATGAGAAGTAAAATAAGCCCTTAAAACATCTTTCTTTTTTTCCGCCAGCCCTTTCCTCCTTCCCACCAACAGCACAGGGGACAGGGTGTGTGGGGCAGGGTGGAGTGGGGAAGTTTGTTCAATTTATCACCCGAGATTTTCATCTGCTGCTCAGGGAGAGGAGTTCTGCCCTGTTACACCATGGAGTCCCTTCCCTTTCCAGCATGGTTCCAATCTCATGTGCAGCAGTCCTCCAAAACTGCTGCAGCGTGAGTCCCTGCCCCAGGCAAAGAGTCCCCCTAAAACTGCTGTGCCGTGGGTCCCTCTTCCACGGGGTGCAGTCCTCCAAGGACAGTGCTCCACCTGGAAACAGGGGTCCCCTCTCTCCACGGGGTCTCTCCCTGAGCCACAGCCTCCTCCAGGCATCCACCCGCTCCGGCATGGGCACCTCCCCCAGGGGCTGAGGGTGGATCTCTGCATCCCCGTGAATCCCCCAGGCCTGCAGGGGGACAACCTGCTTCTCCATGGTCATCACCATGGCCTGCAGGGGAATCTTGGCTCCAGCGCTGGCAGTTCCTCCTCCCCCTCCTTCTCCACTGACCTTGGCGTCTCCATGTTGTTTTCCTCACATGTTCTCACCTCCTCCTCTTCTCTAGCTGGAATTATCACTGTGCACCCCATTTTGTTTTGATTTTCTTCTTAAACATGTTATCACAGGGGTGTTACCATCATCTCTAATTGACCTAGGCTTGGCCAGTGCCACGTCCATCTTCAGAGCCATCAAGGTTTGGCTCTGCTGGACATGGTGGAAGCTTCCAGCAGCTTCTCACAGAAGCCACTTCTGTGGCCCTGCTGCTACAAAAACCAGGCCATGCAAAACCAACACAACAACTCCTTTTAATGCTCTTTTAAAAATGACATGGTCTTTTTGTCACTTATTCAGACAATCTTTATACCAGCTATTATCTTGGGTTTCAGCCTTGTTCAAATTTTTTATGACAGATTACTAATGTCAGTGAGACTATAACTCAACCAATTCACCCCTTACCAGGAGGTTTTGTCAGACCAAACTTTAAGGAGGATCTTGTCAGTTCAGTACATTTTCTACTTCACTTTCACTACTAGTGAAATCATTCTGTTCCCTAATTCCTTGCCACTAACTGAAATGTTGAAATGTGGGGCTTTTGTCTTTAGTTTCCTTATTTGCTATGAGCTTGTGTTTGTTTGTTTGTTTCACTTGTTTATTTTTAGATTGGGTTGGTTTGTTATAGTAGAGACGTCTTCTCTTGAACCTGATTTTCATTTATTTATGGCCTTTGGAGCCAAAATGGAAAATAATTATCTCCTTTCTTGCAATTTTATTTTTGATGTCATGTTCTTTGCATGGAACTTATATTCACTATTAACCCATACACTAAGACACACACACACACAGAGGAAAAAAAAAGAAAGAAGAACAAAACCCCCACCCTTCCCTGAAATATGTCATAAATAGCATAAGTTACAAAGTTAAGTCATTCACCATAGTCTTGTGATTTAGTTCAAACAAATTACCACTTATGAGAAAACTGGCATGATATAGCTGATATGAATACAAACCAGCATAGATAGATTATCATCACCATTAACAGCATGTTTATAAACAGTGTTACCAAAAGTCTGTCTTAGAAGTCCAGTTATCAATTGAATTTGACCAGCTTCTGTAAAAACAAGTGCACCTGCTGTTTTAATGTTTCTCATTATTGTATGATGTAATTAAATTTTTCCTCCTCTAAATGTGGTATGTGGATGCTAAAAGACTTTTTACTCGCCAAGGAAATGCGGAAGACAAAAAATGTATACTTCTTTGGTTAGTAGATGACTAGGAAAGGGAAGATGAATGAAGATGGCTCTTGGTAGAATTTATGCAGCAGATTTAGCTTTCAATTAAAACTATTGATCAGGAAAGTGATTCTTTTATCTATGGACATCTTTGTCTTTTACAAAGCAAAAGTCATTATTCCATATTGCTACTATTACATCTACCCATCCTGCTTTAATGCAAAAGTCACACAGGTAAGTGTCTCAAATGCTGTTCTGATTTTTTTATATTGGTTTTGATAGTCTTTAAAAGACAGTTCTAATTTTGGAACTCAAAGCTAACAGTGACCTTTCATTGCAAGGATTTTTGAATGCAATGAGCAGATTTATTAATATTAATCCCAGGTTAGCTCTTATGTGAATTCCTCCTACTGACATTTGCAGCAACTGAAAAACTGTGACCTTATTTTAAGGTTTAAATAGAAGCCCTCCTCTGCTTCATTAATGATAAGAATTAAAACAAAATGAAAATAAGAACTTTTTAAAGTATTTCTTTTACTTCTTAATGATTCAGTGAGGTATAACATGAAGAGAGTTGTATTTTCTAAAACACAAATGTTGTGATGTTCTTTTATATATGTTACATCCTCAGCTACAGGGTCAAATAATGCAAAAAAAATGGATTCATGAATATCTTCTTGAATAACATTGGCTAGATCATTTGACTTATTTCTTGAAGTCACATTATTTACAGTTTATAAGTGTCTTGGCTGGCCACTTGGAATTGATTACATGCTCACAATTCTGAAGTCTTTCACTTTCTTAAGCTACAGTTATGACTTTCATGGGAAGGTAATTTTTTTATTTTTTCTTATCCAATACTTTTCCACTGAAAATGGGTATGCTTCATCAGTAATGTGGTAGAAGTTTCAATTCATATCTTGCAAACTGGATAAAATGTACTGCAAATTGAATAACTAGCTGTTCTCCTGAGTGTTCTGTCAAGAAGGAGCTAAAGGAGCCCAATCTGAGCATAACAGCAAGCCTAGAATAACTCTGGGTTATGTTTCTTAACATATTCTCTTCCAAAAGCAAAAAAAAAAAAAAAGAACCATCATTCCTGCTTGATTTTGACTTATTATCAAGACATTTTTATAGTTTTTTGTAATCACTGCATCAATGAGATGAAATTTAGCAAAGGAAGATTCATCTCCATGTATCTCAGGAATGAACATAACTGTTAATTTGAATTTGGCAGGCTGCATGATTATAGCCAATATTAAATTACTGAGATCATAAAAGAAGAAAAGATCATGAAAATATGCTTGTTACTATGGACTTCAGCATGAAAAAATCAAAGTAATAATATAAGTGGTTATGCCAAGTCTAAATTTTTCACAAAGCTAAGAGTCAAAATGTATCATGGTTTCATTATTGCGATTTGCACTTCCTGTTTATCAACTTTTAAATTCTTTTAATAGCAATTATATTTGTGTTGTAGATTAATGCAGAAAAAAGGCATTGTGATTCATAAGGGGTTAAGGACTTATTAAATTCTAAGGAAACATAAAGAGGATCAGTAACAGGTCGCTGTGGTAGATGAAGACCTTTGGTGACTTGCTGTTGGGATAGGAAGATGCAAGCTATTCTTTCTATCTTGACTTCACAAGAAACTGGTGAAGGAATGTTAACACATAAGGAGCAAAAAAAAAGGATTAAATTTGAATGAATCCCAGAGTTAGGTCTGTACTAACATTTGGTATCACGCAATAATACCTTCAGTGAGAAATAGAGACTGGAGCTTTGAATGGTTTCAGTAGGGTTGTTTACAGAATTTTATGGAAGAAGAGAAATCTTGTGTCTGTCATTTAATGCTAATATAAATGAGTTGTTAGAATATTTTCCTTTCTTTTCAATTTGGTGACTCCTGCAAACTCTTCAGATATGCTGTCTGTTTGTTATTTAGTACATAAACATCTTTATTTTCTATTAGACTAATTTTGATAATGATTTTAATGTGAAGAAATCTGAAACCATTTAATACTTTTTGTAATGTCTACTCCACAAATAAAAGCTTCTGGATGTCTTTGACATGGTGACCAATCCATCACATATTACCCCGAGATATCTATGTAGTGAATAGAATTGCATCTTGCTGCCTATTTTGCATGGGATTTTCTGAGACTTGGAGATAGGAGCATCTGTGAGGAAAACATATCTTCTAGTCTCCACTGAAGAGAAAACCTCTCCATTACATGGCAAAATAGTGCCAACATGCCTGAATCTTGAGGGGGACTCAAGAGACATGTAACAACTCAAGATAATAACTTCATTGACTAAGTTAGGGGAATGCTATGTGATTTAGGTAATCAATCTCTTATCATCAAATAATGTAGAAAATTACTAAAGCAGCACAGTTTAATTATTTCAAATGTGTCCATATAAAGATAGAGCTCATATTGAATGCATTATTACAAATCAGTCTGGGGAAAGTTTACCAAGCTAAAAAATAGAAACATTGTTTCTTATAAATAGTTTGCCTTTGTGTTTATGAAACAATCAACATAATTTATACAAAGATTTTCCTTAGGGGAACAATTTTTTCCTTTCATTTCCCTCCAAATACACAGTGTTTGTAATTTGGTATACATTATTCATGTGCATATACATCTCATCTACATGGTGGTGACAAACAGAAATGTGATAAATTGAACTAATTCTGTGGGAGTTTTGATTTAAATTCTCAACCCCAGTAGATATTATTACTTTAATATGATGAATAAAGTACAAAAATAAATATTTCTTTTGTCCCAAATGTAGAAAGAACTATTTCCTTTTCTCAAACAAATATGGACTTCTAAATTACGATGGAACAGAACAATAATTTATTTGCAGCCTAGTGCTAAAAGGAAGAGGAAGTTTATGTATGTTTTGACAAAGTCAGCCTGGAAATAAACTGCCATCCTTGGCAGAAAGTAATTTTTTCTCACCTCTAAATTTTGAAGATTTTTTTCTAAGTGAGGTTGCAGTAGATTGAGGGATTTTTTTTAGGTTATTTAAAAAGTAGAAGGGGAAAACAATAAGACATTTCACTTTTTCATACCTCCTTAAGCAGATATATTGTACTATTGATTATGGATAAAAACAACACTTGGTATTAAGGTGTATACAAAGTATGTTACCTTAAGTAATTTTTAAAAAAATCTCTTTTATATTAGTATAATTTTCCTCCATTATATTTAATACATACTAACGACAAAGAAACATACTAGTGCCAAATACTGTAATTTTTATAATAACATTTCTCCATAGAGTTCTATACAATGAAGTATATGAAGGGATGAAATGGGGGGCAATAAGAAGCCCAAATGGGTCCATGCACTATCACATAGGGTAGGAAGGGAGAAATGAGCTATGTGAAATCCCAAAGTCATGTTGGTAGTTTATACTAACATTTTCCATTACCAAGTGCATATATACTTCAGCAGACACTGCTGTTTCAATTTGGCCTGAAAGTATGTGATTCACCTTTTAATTAATGACCAATTTTAATTAATTCAACAGAAGAACATGCATATTTGAAAGAATGTCTTTTCAAGCTCCTGATGTGGAGATACTGCCTGACCATTGCAGGATCAAAACCCTAGAGTGTTTATGCAGAGAGTTTAATGCAGAGTTTTTACAGAAAATGCCTAGAAGTTTTCACATTAAAGCTTCATGATCTGTTTCATTGGTGAAATAAAGTGAGTGTTCAACAAATTTTAGATTTATAGTGATAATTCTAATAGTTTTTAACTTTTGTCATGATTGTTTGAATATTCTGGTCTGCATTTTCTGTGTGCACTTACTCAGCTTTTAAAGCATGTGCAGCTCTGAAGGCAAATAGAGGGAAAAAAGACAATTCCTCATTTGTAATTTTTTCTTAGATTCTACATATCTAAGATTAAATTGCTGTGGTTCTAATTAACTTCTCACCATAAGATCTACATGCCAAATTCCCAAAGAATTTTTAATTTATTTTAAATCAATAAGAATCAACTTTCAGCACCCTGAGAAACTTGTCAGTGTACTTATCCCTTTTTATGCTGCTGCCGGAGTTTAAGTGGGTAAAATATCTCTCAGAAGAGTTAAAACAGTTCTGGCCCATGCAGAAAATATCACAGCTATGATTACAGGTGTTCAAATTATTAATTTAAAAATAGTAACTTCTTTGCTTGTCTATTGTTTCCAAAATCGGAGAATCATTTTGTATGCACTTCAAATTCACTCACTTTCAGTAAGAGAAGTAGGAGAAGTAGCTGTTTTAAAAACCTATAAAATATGGCAAGATTTGAATACAAGCAGGGCATGCAGCCAAATGCATGAGAAAGGACTTTTTGTCCAATTATAATTTCTAAGGTTGGCACACAATTCAAGGAGTATGAAAAAAAGGTCAGTGAATCTGAAACAAATTATTCCAACCTACATTTTGCCTGCAATCTGGATCTTCCTCTAATGTCCTCTGAGATGGCAGCTCCTGTCAGGGGATCATTCTGCTTTGCTCTATGGTGGTGTGGACTCACCTCAAATCCTGGGGCAGCTTTGGGGACCACAAAACAAAAAAATATTAAGCTATTAGATAGTGTCCAAAGGAGGGACAAGGATGGTGAAGGGCATTCAAAGAAAGCCAAATAAAGAGTGGCTGAACAAACCAAGTTCCTCTTCTGGGGAAGAGGAGATTGAGGGGAGACAACATTTCAATCTGCAAGTTCCTCGTGAGGGGAAGAGGAGGGGCAGGCACCGATCTCTTCTCTGTGATGACCAGCGACAGAACCTGAGGGAATGTCTTGAAGGTGAGTTGGAGGATGTTTAGGTTGGATATCAGAGCAAGATCTTTCACCCAGGGGTTGTTTGGGCACTGGAACAGGCTCCCCAGAGCAGTGGTCACAGCATCAGGCCTGACAGAGTTCAGTAAGTGTTTGGACAATGTACTCAGGCCCATAGTGTCACTCCTGGGGTGTCCTGTGCAGCACCAGAGGTTGAACTTAATGACCTTGATGGGTGTCTTCCCAATCAGCATATGCTGTAATTCTGTGCTAGTTTATGGTTCCTGCATGCATTGCAGCAAATGAATTCAGAAAAAAAAAATGGAAAAAGAAGGAAAAAAAAAAAAAAAAGTTATGACAGACTAATTGTACCAATAGTTTTTTTTTTTTATTTTGGTAAACATTTTGACCTATAATTTTTTTAATCGTATGCTGATATTTCTCTAGACTGGATATGCATTACCAACAACAAAACCAAAAAAGTTAAAGTGCTCTTCAGATACTTAAGGTCCATTTTTCTGTATGTTAAAACTTCATTAGATTAAAAGATCTTCTAATAAGAAGAAATTGTCATCCACATGGAAAGAAACAGAAAAGTCAGTTCAAAAAAATCATCTTCGAGCCCTGAAAATCTTTAGTTCCCTAGAGTTTTCCAGTTCACTGTTTTGACATCCAAAAGGGACCATTTAATGAGTAGAAATAATCTGATAATTGACTTCTGACCTCCCTTTCATTCCATGACACCTCACATCAAGGTATCTTCAAAAAATCTTTTACAATTAAAAAAAAAAAGAGAAAAAATAACATCAGAAATACCCCATAGTGTATTGAACAAGTTGTGACTGGTTAAACCTACTTCAAAGTCTTTGGAAGAAGAGTGAAATATTTTGAATGTGTAAATATGTAACAAAATTTCTTTTATTGACCAGAAGCAATCAGAACTCTTGTTATCTGGAACTCTTGGGAGCCAAAAATTACACATTTAATGAATACAAGATAGTGGAATGCATTTACCTTGGTGTTTTTCTTGACTTGTTGATACTTGGCAGGGCTCTTTAGGTATGTCATACATTCTCTGAGGAAGATTTTAAAGAATTAAAAAGCACTTTGTTTCTGCAAGGTTATGGTAAGTCTGGGCCCACTGCCAATCCATGAGATTTCATGTTTCAGATTTGCTGCCACTGGTGTGAGTTCCAGCTTCCTCTTTGATGCAAAACATCAGAGCACTTTAAAAAGTACACATAAATGAGCATAAAGAAGGTCATGTGACAGATTTTCAAAATCAAGGACAATATCAAAAGAATCTTTTCCAGAAGTAAAACAGAATAAGAAAGATGATCAATATGGAGGAAATGCTCTTCCCCGTTCTACAGATAGTGTGCTAAATAAAGGAACACTTTAGTAAATTAACCAGATTTGTAAATCAAACCTAGAAATTGCAAGAAGGAATAGCAAATTCATTAGTTTAGTGAAAGAGGTAGAACCCAAAATTTAAAAGTATTAATAAAATTATAACTATTTCTAGTTGTCATTGCAATTTATTATTCATGATGGATTCTTTATCTGAAAAATATGTAAATACTACCATATTTGGTTTAAGAGTGTTAGTGGTCAAACTGTTAAGATTCCCATTACATTTCTCACAACACTGACAAATTTTTCTGCACACAACCTATAATTCAGTCAGCTTTGCTTTAATACTACAGCCATTTATCTCTGTCTCGAAAACTTGACATCTATATGCAATTTACCAATGCTCTTAAGCAGGTTTACTTTACAGCATGTTACTGAAGAGGTACTTACACTCTACGGGTTTTGAGATTCCAGTCCTTCTATTGAAATCCTAAATACAGCATTGTCTTTCAAAAAACCAAAATCTGCAGGTATAGGGAGTATTTGCTAAAATTATCAACTATAACTTGAAATTCTTACTATAAGAGTGAAAAGAGTGTCAGTGGGATCACAGAGAGGTAATTTGTATATTTTGCATCACTAGCTGGTGTTTCATGTGTAGTCCACTACCTCTAGCAGTGAGAACTGGGTTAATAAGTATTCCTTGAGAGTTAGTAACCAGACATTTGAACCTATGGCACCATTCTGTACCTTCCATTCCTTCTGGACACACCTCCCTTGAATGTTTTGTTTAGTGTTTCATCACTGAGCATATTATAATGCATCTGATTTTTTCAGTTTTTTGATTAATTGTACTGATGTATCAAAACCATTTCTATGAAACAGAATTTCAAATTCTCTTCAAACTCCAAATTTGAATGATGCATTCCATCCGTGGTGGGCTGAACAGGAGACACTAGCTTACACATTATACACTTGCAAAAAAAAAAACCTCACTAAAAAGAACATAAAGGGTGCTCAATCTTTTGTTTATTTTTTTCCCCACTACAAGTATGAATATATGTTAAGACTCGTAATTAAAGAATTTGATCTCAATCATATTTCATTTCTGCAAAATTATAACTGTGATCAGTGTGCCACTTATTGAACTTTACTGAAATATTAATTTTATTTTCAAATGAGATGTAACTAAAATAAATGTTTTTAATTAGACATACTGTAATTTTGGAATATTGTGGGTTCCTTCAGAAAAAGCTATTTAATCAAGACTAGCATTTACCTTATTCAGGACAATTCTGAAAGACCTAGTAATTTAATTAAGAAGATCATAATTTTTTCTGTTTTGACATATTCATCATTAAAAATTTGCCTTTCAGTTAGATTAAGCATTTCTTTTGGACGTTTATTAATTTTTATTGTTTTATTTGGAAAGCTAAAGCTGTAAATTTAATAAATTTGTTGAGAAGTTTTGATCCTTTGAATTATATTTGAGTTTTAGTTCAGTCCTCATTTTGTAGATCCAGACTGTAGAAAATAAACTAATCACCATGTCTGTGAATACTGCATTGCAAGAGTTAGGTATAGCTTAGTACAAAATCTTGCTTACCTAAGAGCAGATTCTACATTTTTAAACCTAAATACAGTCACAAATCTGTCTTAAACTTTTCTGTAGAAGTAAAAAATATTCTGCTGCACTGAATTATACTGCTGGAGTTTGTTTAATTTGTATAATATTTGCTAAAATCCTCTCTGAGGTGAAAAATATTTTTCGAAAATTTATTGACAAATACTATATGAAATTTAGCAGCCCATGTAGGGTCCATGATCTGACCCCTCCTTTACACCTCTAGCATTCATCTATTAGTCAATGCCATCCCAAATTTACTAGATCCAATTCTTTTACTTAAGAAAATTTACATAAACATTTTTTTCTGGAAAACAATAAAGAAAAGATGATCAGTTCTTTGTCCATCTCTAACATTTCCTTCCATGATAGCTCCAATTTCTGTTTGAAGATATAGAATAATATAAAAGTACCAATACTGTAATTGGAGCCTGCATTTTTCATAGAGAGACTTCCTCTTGTTTGGGTTAAAGAGACTGTATTGAATTAGTATGATATTCAAAACATAAATCCTTATATAACTGGAAAAAACACAGCCTTAGAAGCAATGTATAGAGCAAAAGGAAAAAATCCTGATTAATTAAAGTAATTGTCTCCTTTTAACTCAAGATCTTTTGGCATAGAGATGTAACTATTTATCATTTTAAGTACCATTTAACATATAACCACAGTTTATGAATGTATAAAACAGGTTAGGTTTATTTGTGAGAAGTTAACCTAGAACAATGGCTATTAAAAGAAAAGCTCCCCGTTTTGATGAAGCCTGTTGGTATCAGTTTAGTTTAGTCCAACAGGATTTTCTTTATGAGCAGAATTTTCATGAAAAGTAAGTGCTTGAGTTTGCAACAGTTGTCTGCCCTTTTCAAATGAGATTTTTACAATTCCCATGCAAACAGTCATAGCTACAAATTGGATTTTTGAAGGCCATAAGACTATTTCTGGCTTTGAGGAAATATAGACCTCAAAAAAATCTACAAGGAAGTGCAAGCCCCTGAATTTCTCTTTCTTTATTTCCTTATTTATTTTGACTTTTTATATTGTCTTATTTTTATGCAAATTACTTAAAATTGAGCCAGATCCTCACCCTGTTGGAAATTTAATATGTGGTAGAATCCCAGAGATCTTGTATTTTCAGAAGGGGATTTTCAAAAGAAAGGTATTTCAGGATGATGATGTCCATCAAAAAGAAGGTGTTTGCCATTTTTTTATAAGCAAAAAGAATAACTGCGTCAGCATCTTGTTGTAACTGAAATTTGCTAGGAAGATAAATAGGAGATTTTTTTGTGTATCTAGCTTAGGAGGCCTCCCAAGAGAGTTACTTGGTTTATTTTTTCAACTCCCTCTTCCAATTTCTTTTTCTCTTCCTTTTCCTATTTCCTTTTTCTGTGACTCCATCAGGAGCAATATCCAAATTATTGTGTGTGCCCTGTAGTGTAACATTATCACAAGGCTTTTACTTTATATTTAGTAGTTAGTTATTTCACATCACAAAGCAGTGCAGCTTTATTTAGGACATAATTTTTTACTTTACTACATATGCTTTTGTCCTCTTCAGAAAAAGGTGTACATATATAATTTTGTTCTGTTGCTGAAGTCTCAACACACCAGACTACTATCAGCCATCCATGATTCAAATCCAGGACTGAAGAAAACAGATTAATGTATTAGGGAAGGCTGAGGAAACACAAGGGGAAAAGAAAAACACAGTTCATGTACTTGCTTCCAAAGTCCAGCAAAATTTAAAGTAATCAATTTACATTTGTCAGCAGCTTTAGTTCTCACTTCTTTCATATCTGTTTTGATTCTGATTGACACAAAAACACTGTGGAAAAAGAGATTATGACTGAACATTAAAGCCTACTTTAACTTATTTACTATAGGATTAATATTGTATATGTAACAG
Source organism: Lanius collurio (assembly GCA_020086605.1). Taxonomy (NCBI): domain Eukaryota; kingdom Metazoa; phylum Chordata; class Aves; order Passeriformes; family Laniidae; genus Lanius; species Lanius collurio. Next base: position 885,498 of record JACBWW010000044.1, on the reverse strand, counting down.
AAATTTGTTGACTGACTTTTCAGTTGTTGACTCTGAAGATTCATAATGATAGAGAATTTTAAAATAATTATAAATAATAGTGAAAGTACTAAAGTATTCTAGAATTAAATACAGAGTTACTAAATCACTACCTGGAATGACACTGTTGACTGGTCATTTGTATATACCTTTTCAACTTACAAAATATGGAATAGTTATGTAATAAAATAGTTTGTGTATATATAGACCTATTTTTAAACAATGTTAATAGAAATGGGTCAAAACCTGGAAAGCTACAAAGTTTTTTAGCTGTTTCTCAAACATCACTATAGAGAGAAGAACATGATGCATACAAGAAAGGCTAAAATTCAGTTGATTTAGGGAGAAAGAATCTATATCTTATCATAGTAATCTTGGAGTTTTATCCCTTTTTTTAGTATCTGCCCTACAGGGGAAAATCTAGGCACATACTTATCTACAAATCATAACATTACAGTTAAGAGATAGATAAGCATTATTTTAAAGTAATGATGTCTCCCTGAAGCAAAAAAAAAAAAAAAAAAAATTCTTCTAACATGAAACAAACCACCAGTATCTTCTGTCATTAGCCTGGAAAAATGCTCTTTGTGTCCAATTCTGCCCATTGATTCCACTAGGAGGGCACTTATTTACACTGTTACGAAATATGTCCTTGCTGCTTTTCCAGGATGCAAGCTGCCCTTTCAGTGCTGTGAAAAATGGCATCATGGAGAAATCTGAGACTACCCAGGACATAGAATTTAAGCAGGTATTTCTTCTGACTTGCAATGAACTTGCTGTGAAGTTGCATTAACACCTGTAATTAGGAATTCATCACAGCAAAAATCACTGTGATCATTCCTTCTGTGAATATCAAAGCATCTTAAGAGGGGAGCATTTAAGACTGAAACCCCTGAAAAACTTGTAAAATTAAAATGCGTAATTCAACAGTATTTAAAGAAAAGAATCTCACTAACAGCAAAAAAAAAAAAAAGAAGACTTATAAAAAATGTGTAATTTTAAAGGAAATTTGATTTAAAAATTTATTTTGAAAAGCTTAATAAAGCATTATTCTTTGGAAATTGAATTTATCTTACTCTAGGTATGTCGTATGTTTAAACACACAATATAACAGAAAGCATCATTTGTTATCTAAAGGCTTCTAATTGTCTGAAATTACGCACACAAAGTTTTTATCAGCTTAGTTCAACTTGTTCCCTAATATTGCTATGCTCTGGTCAAAACATGCAGGACAGCTTTTTAAAAGAACTTTTATTAACATTTATTCTTTCAATTCTTTTGTTTACCTAGTGCAGAATTTAGTGACCGATGAACAACCATCAGATTAAACTTGTCATTCTGCTCAATGGTGATCCATGTAGACATATTATCATACCTGTTCTCCCTTTTTACATTTATAATTCATATAATAATGAGTTGAATTTAATCCTCAAATTTCTAATGCGACATTTTTCTCTCTATGTTTTCTCACAGAATGATACGTGAAGAAAAAAATTGAGATGCTGTAAGAGTCAATGATACCACAGCATCAATGACTTGTAAGACCCATCATCTTTGTTCTCATGATCTGCTGTACTCTTTGGCTTGTAAGTTAAGGAGTAAAACAAATTCCTTTTGGAAACAAGAAAGAAAAAGCAATTTAAAAACATATGACAAATTGATCAATTTATATTAAAATATTTTTTAAAACTGAGTGATTTTCTGGAGGAAATTTACTGCTTTTTTGTATCGTATTTTAATTTTATATTTTGGTTGCAAGTTTGTTTTATCAAGGAACATTTTGGTTTTGCTAATTCATTTATTATACAACTCCATTTCCCAATAGACTATATTCTATATCTTAGTATATTTCCTGACCTAAAATGTGTGTACCTCAATATTGTGTAATTGAATAAAAATTTCATGCATTGTTCTTAGGAGAAAGACTACAATCATAGAATTCTTTAGAGTGGGAAAAACTTCTAAGATCCTCTACTCCAACTGTTAACCCAGCACTTCAAGGTCCACCACTATCCCAAATCCTTGAGTGCCACTGGACATCTTTTAAATGCCTTCAGGGATGGTTACTTAACCACTTCCCTAAACAGCTGTTCCAGTGCTTGACAACCCTTTTGATGAAGAAAATTTTCCTTGTATCCAATCTTAACTTCCCCTGGTGCAACTTGAAGCCACTTCCTCTTGTTCTATCACTTTTCACTCAGGGAAAGAGAGAGATGAGATCTTCCCTGAGCCTCCTTTTCTCCAGGCTGAATCACCCCAGTTCCCTCAGGAACTAACAACAAGTAAAAGTGAAGACTTGTGAGTAAACGTGTCAGTCAATCAGGACCTGCCTTTCATAAATCCATGTTCCTGATCTGCTGTTTATTCTGTACTTACTGTGTGATGGCATTCACAATGATCTGCTCCATGATCTAACCCTGCAGTCAGGTCAGACTGACAGACTTGTAGGTCCCAGACCCTCCTTCTGTTCCTTCTTACCACATTTGGAAACTTCCAGTCAAATGGGAGCTCTTTGCTTGGCCAGGACTGTTGGTAAATGGAGAGTGGATTGGCCAGCATTTCTGCCAGCTCCCTTACAACCCTTGGGTGGATCAGAGCAGCCATCAGAAAAACTGAAACTATATAATCCAACAAGGGTATTTAAAGACATGATAAACACTCTAAGAGTGCACGCTGGGATATTTACAATAAATAGTACATTTTTTTTCCTTAATTGAAGTAATTTTCCTGTATTTGGTTGACCACACGTTTTTTTCTTCACAAGTCATTCTATATCTATGTTGAAACCTTATTGTAAATGTACATCTAATACAAATTATTTTCTTTTCCATTTCTTTTTTATCTTTCATGAAATAACTTTTGGATTTGTATAACTGTAAATGGCACCATATTGATCAAAAGATAATCATCATGATTTTGGAAGACGAACAGCTGGGGAACAAAAAAAGTTGCAATTTGTCAAGGAATAATGCATTAACATGAACATTTTAAGTCATACACAGAACACCAGTGAAAAAGTTTTTCTCCAATATTTTTGTGACCACATGAAATCAGCAACAGATTTTAGTTATTAACTACAAAAAAGATGTGCTAGGTAGGGTCAAATCTGAGTGCACAGCAAAGGGGCAGACACACCTAAGAATATCAGAATATCAGTTACTTGCTTGGATACATGACAGATTGAAAAATACAGCGCTGAGAAGACCATCTGAGTGTAAAACTGTAGTAAGAAAAGGAGATGGGACAGAACAGGAAAAATTTATTACCTAGATTTATCTGCTGTCCACTTCTGAAAAGGCTAGAGCAAATCAGAATTTAAGATGATATACATTCTTTGTATTACCCAGAGATGCGCAAAGCCTTCAAGAAAACCAACGCTGGTTTCTATCAGCAGAAGTTTATACAGACATAATTGCTTTTTTCTCATAACCAGACCCTTACCTTATGCAGATGTACTTGCTTACTCCTGTCAGGAAAGAACCAGGCAGATAATATGCTGTCTTCATTTCTAATTATAAATGGAAACCTGAAGGGCTGAAGAGATGCATTGTGAAGTTGGTTGGCTTTATATGTGAGAAATGATAGCACAAATTAGAAAGAAATAAACAAGGGACTTTGATAAATTAAGAAAATCACAAAGGTTGGATGGTAATCAATTCCTCTTTTATGGTCACCTTCAGCAACAGAACAAAAGGGCACTCAAAGTCGTAGCAATTAAACTCAGGGCAAATGAAAAAGACATTTGTTACATGATACATAATAATTGCATAGATGTGGGTTTTTAAACTGGTTCATGCTGAAGTAGCTGCAGCTGGTTTTCCTGCCATGAAATAGACTGAAGTCACCTAGAAAAGAGCAAAAGCTTTCCTGACAGCCATGTGGGCACCAGTTAACACCTGCTTAGGAAATAATTTCATCAGTTTTCAGAATTACATTATTTTCTAGTGCAGTATGGTAAATTTGGTTTAGGACTCTTTTCCATAAAAGGAAATTTATTCTGGAAAATTTATTGGTAGCCATTATGCTTTTTGTACTTCTTCTTTTTAATTCAGATTAATTTTAATCAATGCCAGATTCATTAATTAATGCCAGATATGTATTTTGACATACACAGTTTTTTATTGAAACTGTACTCTATGGTTTGTTTTATTTCTTCCTTTTAATTTCTATCTTTCATGGAAAAAAAAAAAGAAAAAGGAAGCAAAAGGAAAACCAACATACAAAGTAAATTAACTTAAGCTAAAATTTCAATCAGGCAACCAAAAAAGCCCCAAGTGCAGAAACACAAATTTGAAAAGTGCCCAGAATTTCATATTTTGACACTTGGATTAGATAATCATTGTGAATCCGTTTTAGCTGACACTTTTCTGGTGTGGTCTTGTGTAGACTGATCTACTTCAGTCTACCCTAGTCCATGCCACAAAACACTGAGCCTGCTGGCAGCAGATGTGGTACACCTGTCTCAAAGGATCTTTGTGCAGGATTTTGTCAGGGCTCATTGAAAGAGCATTTGACTAGATTTGAAGAGGGAAGGGCTAGAACCAGGCTCACTAGATGTAAGCCTGGAGGTAGTGCATCAAGGTATGAGGTCTGCTGTGGAGGTCCCTTGGTCTCTTTCGTGATATGCTGGGTACACAGAAGCACATTTGAAACATCCCTTTGCTAATGTCCATAGCAGGATAGTCACCTCAGTGGAGCCAGGGAATGGAGTTACACATGGCAGCATAGAAGTAATGCTTGCTGATGTGTTAGAAACCACAGTAACAATTGAGAATTTTCACAGGGGAATTAGGGCTTCTGCACCCAAACAGATGGTGGGATCAACAGCTCAGCTGAAGTGAACCCACAGCAATGCATGGTAGCATGGACAACAAACAGAAGTTGGAATCCACTGTGCAGCAGGAAAACTATGATATAATTGCAATCACAGAAACATGGTGGGTGACTCAGCAAACTGGAGTGCTGCAACAGATGGCTAAAAACTCCTCAGAATGGATAGGGTAGTTGTTTTTCATACTTGGAAGAGTGTTTACTGGTTTGAGCTTGGCAATGGTGAAAACAGGGTTATTTATAAGGAGCTGGGAACAGCCATCAAGGCAGATATCCTGACAGGAGTCTATTATCAAGCATCCAACCAGCATGAAGAGATGGATGAAATATTCTAAAAGTAGCTGATAGAAATCTAGCTCTTGCCCTTGTGAGGGTCTCCAACTTACCAGATATCTACTGGCAATACAACACTTTCAGTATGGAACAGTCTAGAAGATCTCTGGAGGGATCATTTCTGTGTGGGAGACATTTCCTCACATAGTTGGTGAAAGGAAATCTATAGATAGAGACCCACTGGACCTGTTGTTTGTAAATAGAAAAAGATTTATAAGTGACATGATGACTGGAGCTTGTCTTGGGCATAACATTTAAATGACACAAATTCAAATTGGCAGAGAAGTAACAACCGGGCTTAGAAGAACTGCTGCCTTGGACTTCTGGTGGGCAAAGTTTAGCTATTTAGTGGCCTAGTTGATAGAGCCTTTTGGGAGGCAGTCCTGAATAGAAAAGCAACCTAAGAAGTTTGGACATTCTTCAGGAAGGAAATCTTCCAGACTTTTATCCTTCTACTCAGCCTTCAAAAATTGTTCTCGGTGTCACCTCTGGGAAGGATGAACAACATGATGAGTTGTTTCTACTTTGACTCCTGCTGTAGCTTCTACACTCTCTATTCACAGGTCACAACAAACAGCTCACTCAGCTCCTTTAATTCTTTACCCTGCATCTTCAGCGTCTTTACGTTTTAAGGTTTCAGGCTAAAGTCTGAAAAGAATAATTATGCCCTCATGGATTTCGTATGGTGGGTGAAATTTCAATAACTACTGATTTTTTCCTTTAAAAGCTTTGTCTTTCTCAGTCTCTGACTTCCTGTTAATGGAACACTAAACCATCCTCCTTCAATTAACATTTTTCAGTCAAGATTAAAATTATCATGACAAAAAACTAAAGAACTTTTTACATTTAATAAATAATAGTGAGAATTATTCTATTACAGAGGAAAATTTGGAAATGTCTGTATTTAATCATACTGCTATAAGCAAAATTTTGATATTTCAGTGGGGTCAGGTAGAGGGAGTTTTTTTTAACTTGTAAAAAACAGAGACATACTAATATATACTAAAGTGCTAAAATGTGTATTGCAGGATGGTTCTGGTAGAGCAAATAAATTTTGGCATTCTGGAATATTTGAAATCTTCAGCATATGACTGAGTGAATATTAAGGAAACTTCCTTCCTCTCTTGACTCACTGGAGCTGGTTAACTTTTACCATATCTGCCCAACTAATAAATAAATAAAAAAATTTCAGGAAGCTGTTTATCTCAAATTTTAGTTCTTTTTTGGTTTTGCCTGGTTTGTTTTTTGGGGGGGCGTTTTGACTTAGAGACACAGGAATAATAAAATAACAAAGGATTTGAATGAATATTCATAAGTATTTTACCACTGATCAGATAGTTTGTGCAGGCTGCGGAATCGAAAGCCGAGACTTGCTATTACTATTTTCCATATTTTGACATAATTAGGACTAGTGCAGAGTGGGATTTAAGATACCCTGTTTAGCTGTATCTATGATTGTTTATTAAATTAAATAAAATAATTCTACAAACATAAATGCATGATTATTTTTTTTTCTAGTCCAGACCATAATAAATTAATAAAACATGTAAGTGTTGCCTCATGACTTACCTTGCCATTGTCGGAGATCTCAGAACAGCAGCATCTTGCTACTACTTTCAAGTTCCTTAAGCTTGGAATTATGGAAAACAAACTTTTTAAAACTTCACTTGAAAAAAAGTACTCAAAAAGGCAACTGATTTGTGTTATAAATGAGTCAAAATTCATAATAAATTAAATGGTATCAAGGTTGATTTTAAGTATAAGGGATATTAGACTGTACATGTATCCAAAGATGTTATGTTTGGAATGTGCCTTGGCATGTTCCCTGGTAGCCCAGCCAGAGTCACGGGTTAGCCTTCTCAGTGATAACATTTGCATCTGAAGCACAGGCACCCCCACCAGAGAGGTCTCAAGGACCCATCATCATCAGGAAGTCAGATATCCATCTGGCACATCAACCTACTCCAAATCCACTCTGCCCTTGGAAAATCCTTTTTCCATCCGAAAGGAGCAACAGATATGATCATCTAAGTTTCTGTTCCTCCCTGGACTATGCTGATGTACGGACCTCTTACCTAAGACTCTTCATTTTAATGACACAAGAAGAGTTCCTGGAAAATATCAACCAAAGACACAAAAGAGTTCCTGAACACATAAACATCTGAACAGACCCCTGATCTCTGGACCAGAGGACCATAGAAGACAAGATGAAGAGGAAAAAGACAAAGGATTCTCTAGCCAGAGGCAAGAAAAAACAGTATAAAAACCGGACTCAGAAACCTCGAAGGTGTGCACTACCATCCCTAACTGCTGGTGTTCAGGGCTGAGTATGTGTCACCCAGAGTCAAGAACCTAGGCTTGGCCCTGCCATTTTATAGTGGCTATTCAAAATTGTCAATTTGATCATAAAGTAAATTCTTTTGGTTTTTATATTAATAATTTGGCTCTTGCAATTTATTAATTCAATTTAATTGGCAGTTTCATTTATAACATTTGTTATTTGTGTACAAAACACTTTGGTATTTTTCAATTAGCATTTTGAAATTACTTTCCAAAAAATTGCTAAGAAAAAGTCTTAACTAGTAGGAGAAAAATTCTTTGTGTTTTATACATAAAATAAAAGTGATATGGTTTGGCTGTGCAGTTGCAAGAATTATTCACTTTTCCGTCACAAAATGCAAAATATTATTCATTAATTAATTCAGTTTGTGGGATTCAGTATTGTCATTCTCATCTGTTAGGTGTCTGAAATTAAACTTCTTAAATATTTACACTGTATTTAGGCAATTTTCAGTGCAACAAATGAGAGGATTGATGCCATGAATCTGCTCTGTGTTTTAAACTGTGAGAATATCTGCAGTAGTTGCTGACATGATAAACTAGACTTATGGTCAGTCTGACATTCTAATAACTCTCTGTGGCCACAGGGGACCTTCTTTACAGCTTGGTAAGCTAAACATTTGATTTCCTTCTGAAAATTGTCACTTGAGCTAGAAAATATGTTGGTATCAGTCCTAGAAATTCAAAAGAAATTTGCTTGACTTCTATTTTCCAGGGAGATAACACTAGTGAGCAGAGCAGGGTCAGTGCCAATGACAAGTGTTTTCAGCAGAGAACAAGATTTTTAAGCCTCCAGAAAAAAAAAAAAAAGAACAGCAAAAGAGAAAAACCACTAAACCCAAACAATAAAACAAAACGCACGCACACACAAATAGAAAATACAAGAATAGTGATGTAACAAATAAAATTTGACCCCTGGTAAGGAGTCAACAAAATTTTTCAGTCTTCACTAGATCTGCTAGAAATTAAGACAGAAGAAATTTCTAAATGTTTTTTCATGAACTGTTCCACTTTGTTTTCTTTTATACTGTTTCATTCTATTCTGGTCCAGAATCTGAAAGCTGCATGTGATTGGTAAGTTTCTCAATAGAAGCAAGAAGTATTAAAAAACCCAAACCCAAATTGTTGATGCTTTGTGAAGAAATTTCAGTGAAATGTCTATAAATTATTTTCTTGGCTTTAAATAACAAAAACATTTGAAATATTCTAAAATTTTTATGTTTGGGCTTTTTTTCAAATTAGCTGTTGACATTAACACTATCATCAGTAATTTTGGAAATTGGAATTTATATGACTAAAAAATAACTACTGGATTTTTTTATTTTTTCAAATTCTATTAATAAGTCTATCTTTATATTAGCATTCCCAGTTATTATTTCAAGTCACACTGTCTGGAATTGGACTGTGGAGTGAATCTAACTAGCATGTTTATTTTATCATTAATCTTGTTGGTCATTATATCACTTACTGCTCATTATAACAAGAGATAAATTGCAGAAATGCTTAATATTGTTAGTTCAGCTTGGCTGCATCTTTTAGTGACGCTAATTCTACCAAGCAGTTGAGAAAAATCAATGTCTGATGCCTGATTTATATTAAATTATGCTTGTTATATGATTGAATCAACACTACACAGAGTTTTCTCAAGTTAATTGATCAACTCTTGCAAAATAGATTAATATGATACATCAAACTTAAGCTGAACTGTAGACCAAAACAGAACAAATGAGCATTGAATAAAAGCCACACAGGTCCCAGTAATGGTCCTAGCAACTATTGTCTTTGTTTTAAATGGGATTAGGATGCTGCATTTTTGTCTTGAAGAAAAGATAAAAATGTAAGTTTAGAATTGGATTCATCACCCAGGATAATTCTGAATTATCATACTGAAATTGAATGATTTTTTCTGTTTGATTTTCAAAATTTTTCAGTTCCGCAGGGAAATTCAATATGCATAAAATTCAGCCAGGGACTCAATTTTACGCAAGACAGTAATCAAGTGTTCACTGCTTTTTTATACAAATATGTTTAAGAGGAATTTAACCATACATTTCTTTCGATCTACTTGTGACTTACTACTTCTGAATTCCTGATTATTGATGTTCTGGGTCTGCTGCTTACCTAAGTCTTCCCTATTTTGCCTGACAAAAAGATTCAGGTTAGTTTGAGCACCATTTTGTAAGAACTTTGGGCAGGACAAAGAAGGAATTGCAGTTCTTGATTTCCTCTCAGGAGTGAAAGGGGAATTGGAGAGTCAGCAAAGATGTTTTTCTAAAGGAGGCTAATGGGAGGGGAAAGACTTGACTGTTCAGCCAGCTGTTAACCTCCCCTCTGACTGAGACTGATCACAGCTCATGTTTTGTTGTCCAGGCTGCAGACAGGTAGGGGGCAGGACACATTCTTTCAGCTGATAGATAATCTTTCCTAGCAACCATAAATAATTTCTCTCAGGTTTCTTTCTGATTGCTGATGTCTCTGTCTCAATTTATAGCAGGCCTATGAAGACTTTTCGTGCCGCGAAGAGGGATTCATCTCACCAACCTTTTGACAGCTACAATGCAAGCCTTTACATTGAGTCTCTGATTTATTTACCCTGGACTCACTTTGTAATCCACAGGGATAAATCATGAACTTCTGAGGCACATCTCATTTGACCTATATTAGAAAATTACATTAGATTTACATTACATTTTCAAATTGCATATTGAAAATGCCTGATTCTGTTCTTGGACTATTTGGGGAGAAGCAACTGAAAAGCTCTGAGGTTATTTTACTAAGGTAAATATATGCTAACATGTATTATTTCAGATTTCTTTCACTCCTTGTGACTATCATCTGATCTCAGATCTTGTGGGTTTAAAATGTTGATCCTCAGTTATAAGCATGAAGATCCCTATTCTGTGACCCACTGATGGTAGGCTTTTATTACTCCAGTCAATTTTACACACATTTTACATGTGCCAAAACGCAGGACGAGCAGAAGTCACCAAGCTGGAAAAACTGGTTGGTTTTTTAGCTTGTTTATTTGTTTTCTATCTTAATCTGGAACAAAAAATAATGAAGAGAAGTCTAAAACAGGATGTACTTTCAACTCCTTGCATCTTTCATAATTTTATAATCTTATAAATACGGGACTAGCTTCCTCATTTTGGGTCTATAACCAGTTAACAGACCCATTCACTTGCAAACATTATGTGCAGTGTGGAATTGTCTGACATTTACATTTGTACGTCAATCATTTGACTAAATTTTGAAGTTTTAATATTCATTGTCCAGTTATTTTGGTGAATATTTTAAAATCTGGAAGTTAATGTGTAATAGACACACTGTGTTGAGTGTTATATTTTCTTTATTATTGCCTTTAGAAATGAGATAGGTGGACTTCTATGATACTCACAAATTATTAGAAGTCACTTTTTAGAATTTGGCCCACTAGAAAATATTACATGTAAACTATGAATTAGGCTTTATAATACTCTGTGGCTCCTACTTTATGAATACTCTTTGAAACCATTTGTGCAAGTTTTTCATGCTATCAAACTTTAAAAAAATATATTATCTTTTGTCCTTATTCTGTTACTCCCACACTTAGAGAGTTAAAATATCCATTAACGATTTTGATTTAAAAAATCACATAAATGTAAAAAGTAATGGATCCTCCCATCTTCCACAGGTCACAGACCTCATGACCTTAGTTATATCAAGGAGAGTAACATAAATAATACTATTTATTGATGTGATGACTCATATTCTTGACTGTCAAATTTTAAAAATTATTTGCTTGTAGGGTCTTTATTGAGCTCAGAAGAGAGAGAATCTAAATAAATATTTCTCTCCTTTTTTTGGGCAGGGGTGGGGAATATCCCTGCTGAATTCAACCTATTACATAAAACGTAGGCAACCAACAGAGATGTAGAGGAACAGCTAGTAAACATCTAGATAATAGACTCCAAGATTTAAAGATCCTGAGTTCATGTACTTATTCACTTTAAATGAGAATGAATTCAGTGGTATTGGAATAGTCCCCAATGAGTGTCTGTCTGAATCACAAAAACACAACATGTTTGTAGTTTCCAGACATTTGCTTTGGAAATGCCTAGCAGCAATGCCACAAATTTAAAGTAAGAGGTCAGTTATATTTACAGTTTGCTGGTGATCTAATAGGCAACCTGGCTCTTATCAAGTCTCATTTATAATTCATAAATAAATTAAAATAAAATAATTAAGATCATTCATAGCTAGTGAATCATGAGACATATTACATATATGACGAAAAAGTTTCCAATTCATTTATTATAATGTTCCAAAAGAAATATAATTTAAAAAATGTGTAAAAGCGAGTTAATTCCTGACAGGTTATTTTCCCCTGTATTTAAGATCTGCTGGAAATTTCTGTCTTTTCTTCTTTGTTGTATATCAGATTGATATACTCAATTGATACTCAGTCAGGAGTAAAATATTTATGGAAATCATAGCACTTAATGTCTACAGTATTTTTAATTTATGGAAATCTAGGTTCTTTTTTAATTCCATGTACTACTTTTTATACTTCCTGTGATTTCTACTTTGTTGCAAAATCTTATCCTGGCAGCCTGACTGTTTTGGGGATCAGATATTTGATGTATATTAAAGTGCTGTTTTACAGTTTATGTTCTGTGATTCATGATAATCCTTGCTCTGAAACTGATATGATTCCTATAAGGTTAATGTAGCAGTAGATTGATGAAAAATGAAATAGGATTTAATCTGCCTAAAAGCTAATTAGATAAAAGATAAACAGGTTTAACAGCACTTCTTGAGCTAATTTTTGTGTTAATCCATGTATTATTTAAAATATATCAATAATGTGCAATAAAAGCAAAATATTTTCTCATCAATTCAACTTTTAAAATAAAAAGCAAAGTATCCCGTTCTCAGATACTGGGTGAGTCATTTTTCATAGTTATTTTCCTGCACACGTTAGACTTGTTTAACATGTTTTAAATACACACTATCTATAATTATATGAAAAATATAATGTGTACATTTTTAATTTGTATATTTATAAGAGCAAGATATAGAAGAAACATTATTCTAATTGTAATGTGCTAATTAGGAGAATATTAAGTCTATTTTTTGAAGATGTAATTTAATGTTTTGGTGAAGATATGACAGTATTTACAAATACTTACATTAAATCTTTTTAAAATTACATGTTTTAAAAATATTTCTTTTAGATATGTTGAGAAAATTATACCTATAATGAATATGTCTGTGTATTGTTGATTGACCTCTGCTACATCAACATATGCTCAGTTTGTTCTTAAGTTCCTCCCTTGGATACAGGACTAGTGATTAACTCCTGTGTTATCTCAGTACTTACTGAAAAACATCGTCTGTTCCTTTCACTACACAGAGTGCAAACTCATACAAAAAAATCACAAGTGAACTCCTTGTGAACAGTTCTAATTGCTTAGGCACAGTGTTTGAAAAGCTCAAGTAATTTGTCATTAAAATAATGAATAGCATAAACTGTAATTTTTCATAGTAATTAACTTGTGTCAGCACCATTATTTTTCATTAATTATAAATGAAAAAGAATGAAAGATCACCTGCAGGAACAGATGTGTGAAATTGTCTCTGAGGTTCTGTTGTAGACTTTTTTTATTCTTCCCTCCAAAAAATTATACTGAGAATGGGATCCAGACATACAAGAATGCAGATGGTAGAGATTGTCCAGGAGAAACTGGCCAAGAGGACTTTTAATTGGGTTGTTGTCTTTGAAGACTGATATTTGAATGAAAAATTCAACTATCAATAGCAAAAAAAACGAAACTGAAAAAGATTTCAAGAATTTTGTGTCCTACAGCTATAAGAAATTAGGAAAAGCTATCTGACAGTGAAAGTTATTGGGTTCTTTTTTTTTTTGTTTTTTGTTTTAATTGGAAAAGTCTTTGCATAATTTGGAGCTTTACTTCTCAGCTTAATCAAAGAATATTTTAGGAAGTATTTATTACCTTTTCTAACATTGTGGAGGTTTTCTTGGTTGGTTGGTTTGGTTTTCAAGGACGTCAATGGGGATGACAAAGGAAAAATAACTTTGCTTATATTTAGATATTTCTCTTGTTGTTTATATATTTTTTACACATCTCTTACAGTCACAGAATGCACAACTGAAAAAGTCTTCAATTCTCTGCACAAACTGGAGTCACCTTCAAACTTAGAGCATTGTGCTCTGGACTCCTTCCAGCTGAGTTGTGGATACCTCCAAGAATAAACAAGTATAAAACAAAAATAAATAAATGGCAGATTTTGTATTGTACAAAACATTTGCTGCACATTAAGTATTTGTCACTGAGTTGGATACTTTACTTACTTTAAAAGTTCATATATTTATTTTATAAATCCTATACATAGGAAATATAAGAATTCTTTTGCATATGTTATCTTTATATTTAGCTTCTGTTCTTTTGTTCTTCCTCCAAGGGTTTATAATAAAAAAGGGCAATAATGTTATTAACTGGAATGCATTTACAATTCCTGAATATATGTTTGAAAATGGAGTCAAGTCATGTCAGGGGATTTTCAGTAAAAATTGTATGCAATGTTCAACATAAATTCTACCAATTTGTCCTTATTGAGGTCTCTACCCCTTTTAGAAGTTTGAGGCTTATGAAAATTTTCATGATTAGGGAAAATTTTAGAGGTGAAAGTATTTAAAATATGCTTATAAAAAAATAAGAATTGATTGTTTAAAACATGAATAAGAAGAATGAATAAGAAATAATACAACAACAAAGATTAAAAAGGTTATGGGAATGAAAAAATACCATTATTAAGTCATTATTTGTCTTTCCCATGTGGTGAAATCAGTAGTTTTACTTTCATTGCTTCAGTTTCTGACTGGTTAATATTTTCTTTCCCAGTAACAGCCAAAATGAATATTCACCCTGTCTTTCCCATACATAACTCCAACTATCAGACACTTTTTGATAAGAAATACAAATTCTTTCATCCCCAAGTTGCTATCAGTGGGAGAATAAATGGGGTTTTGATGCAGAAATCCAGGACATTGACTATAACTCTCTGAGAGGTGAGGTAGGAACCACTGATGAGAAAGGTCTGTCAAGACAGTCCCCAGGCATCAGGGACTCTGCAGCAGCTTCTCTGGAATTTGCTGTTATGATTATTTCCCATTCTGCTGAGGAATGATGTAGCATCCACAGATCTCTGAGTACCCATGGACTCCTTCCCTCATTCTGTGAACTGCTGTGCTTAAAATGGTTGTAGCAGGATAGTTTGATCTTAGCCTTCCTTTGAAAACAAACACCATTTTGTTTCTACAAAGCACTTTGCACCGTGAAAAGAGGCTGGAGTTTTCTTAACCTTTTGTTACATACAGATTAATCCCATTCTGTGACAGTCATTACATATTTCCATACAAAATTATGGGGGAAAACAAACTTTTCCACTGAACAGACATGAATATAAAGTACATTTTTAATGATCAAATCAAGGAAAAGAAATTTATAATTTCTAAAAATGATGGTCTTGCAACAAAATGACTCAGAAATGTAGAGGAACTGAAAAAAATATAGTTGTGAATACAATTAGCTTAAATATTTGCTTTTTATGACAGATCACTTGCAGAGAGTAACTGGAGCAGAAGAGCTGGCTGCTGTTTATTTCTTGACTTCAGAACAAGGGTAAAAATATTAAACAGAAGGAACAAGTCTTTGTTATCAATGTTTTGAGTCCATATAGATTGTGTAAGGCTTTCCAGGTCAGTATGTAATCAAATTGAGAATATTAAATAATATTTCAATTTAATTAAGATAGATATAATATATAGCTAACTCTACGCCCGTA